>JAVHNF010074450.1:0-10709 GCA_034783455.1 Micropsitta finschii
GTGTTTCTGCTGCTTTTGGACAGGTTTATCTCAGATGCGGTTACAGGAATCACCATTGTGATTATACTGTTCTTCTTTCCTTCGGAAAAACCTTCCTTCAGCCCCTACCACATAGTCTGGCCTGCTGTCAGGCTGCTAGAGGAGCGATGTTCTGCATGACCCGAAGGGCTGCTTTCAAAGCAGTGCCAGGCCTGTAGAGTCAAAGAGCTACACAAGGAGGCCTCTCCCCACCCCTTCCAATAAGGAGACAGCTCAAGAAGCCCAGAGAAGGATCTTAAAGATCTCATCAGGCTTAGCCTATTGACCAGCCTAAAGTTATGTTGACAGCTGTTATTACAGACATGCACAGGACTCCTGAAGCAAGAACATTCCCTTCCATACTCACAGAGGGGAAGAGAGGTTCAGTTTGGCAACTTTGGAGAGGCTCTAGGACTGCTCTGGGGGAAGACTCAGAAACCAGCAATATCACATGTTCAAAAGCACTTGATGCTTCACGCTGCAGCAGCCACACTTATACACACCACTGGACTTCAAGGGCTTGTACCTACCTCAAGTGTCCCAAGCTGTAGTATCGTGACTCTCCATCCGTTGACCGAACCACCTTGACAGTGAACATGGGCTGCAGCTGCCGTAGCTCCAGCAGCACAATGGCCAGGTAGTGAATGAAGAGCAGAGCATCCACTAGCGACACGGCATACTGCACTATGCCCTGGTAGTTGGTGTCCTTCGAGTCCAAGATGCGAACGCCATAAAAGAGCCAGTAGGAAAACACAAAAAGGAAGATGAGGACCAACAGAAGGGCCCGAAACACGAACACCCTGGGGATATCTGCCTTAGGCTGGCGGAAAAACAGAGCCCAGGTCCCAATCAGAAGAATGAGGAGTTTAAATGCCACAGAGATGAACAGTCCCTCACAGACAGTACCACAAGGCTCCAGATCATCCCGCCACAGGATCTGGGGTAACAGAATGAAGGCGATGGGTGTAAGGAAGACAAGAAGTCCGAGAACAGCTGCCACTGTTAAGCCCAGGTAACGTTTGCAGTCCAACCCAACGCTGTCCTCCAGATCCTTACTGATCCGGGCAATGTCCTCCTGGGAAATACTGTGCTCAGAGGTGCCTGTGATTGCTGTTGTGGTCTCACCCCAGTTGTCATCCTGAGGGACAAAGAGATAAAGAAAAATCATACTGAAACAATCAGGTTATTCCTTCCAGGTCTTCCATTTTTCTTGCCTGGAAACAGACTTCAGTCCCAGAAAAACACAGCAAAAGCAACATCTTCAATATACTGAATAATCAACACTGAAAATTAACAAAGCTTCGGAAACAACACCAACTTGTCCAAACCGGTGACTATACACATTAGGTGTTTAAAAACCTGTAAGTGTAGAGCAGGTAGCTCAGCTTGCTACGCCACTCACTGTACCCCAGAGGTTCCTCTTCCAGCACATTTAACAAGTAATATCACGTAACTCTTGGAAACTGGAGTAATCATCAGTTCCCATGTGCAGGGCAAGGACTAGCACTATTCCAGCCCACAAATTCCATGGTGCAAGTATACCACAGAAGCACCTGGAAGGGAAATCATCATTTTAGTTGTTCTTGCACAATCAAAAACACGTTCACACATTATTTTCTCATCTGTAACAGAAGCAAGTTCCTCCACTTTGTTTTCTTTTACTATCCTCTATGGTTGTGCTGCCCTCAATAGCTGCCATTCTAATAGAAGTTGAATTAAACCAACAAATAGTGGTCATAGAGGATATTTTCAGGTATGAGGTTTTAAAGTTAGAAGATCCTAGACTAGCAATGATATTAACGTCCATTACACTGTCAGAAGCCACTCAGCCACAAAGCACCTTACCTGAAATGCAATCACCATATAGTCAAGCTTCAGATTACATTATGTTTTCCAAAAATCTCATTTCTTCCCTAGCTAATACCAGAGCCAGTTCTCCCCTCCTACAATGCCTCCAATTGCTTCTTCCTGGTTCTGGCACAGCCAAGGAGTTACACTGACATGTATGGATTTGACTCAGAACTGCTGCTGGAGTGACTCATGAACATGAAGTCTCCTGATGGTTCCCACAAATACACACTGAACAGCAGCAATACATGCACTTTGTTGCTTGGCACCCTTGCAACTGCAAACACTCATTCAGAAGCAAATATTTTGCTGTTTCTCCTACCCTTCTGTGTGCATCTTCCTGCAGCCTGTGTCATCAATAGAATTTACACCTTCCCCAGACTTCTGCAGCTACACGCTCTGATGGAATCATTTTGTTATAAAGAAAGAGGCATAATTTTAAACTTTTATTCACTTCTTTAAAGGCGTTAGAGGAAAGAGTCTTCAAGTATCTTTGGTGTCATGATTTAAACCCAGCCATGTAGCTCGTTCACACACTCTCCCCCTTCCTCCCCCCACTCCTGGAGGGATGGGGAGGAGAATCAAAAGAATGTAATGGGTCCTGCTGTATTGTGGAAAAGCATCAGAGATGAGAAGGGCTGGCTCACTGCTCGGTTGGGCTTGGTATCAACAGGTGGTATTGTGGAATAACCTTATAGACACTTGGGCCAAAAAGCATGGCACTGAGTGGGTATATCACATCCTCTACCATGCACCAGCCTCTAGAAAAATCGAATGGTACAATGGGATGTTAAAAACTACACTGAGAGCAATGGGTGGGGGAACTTTCGAGCATTGGGATATACACATACCAAAGGCCACCTGGTTGATCAACACCAGCTAATAAGAAGGAGAAAAAATGACTGCTACTGCTGAACCCAGGACATTTGGGAGAGGAGTTGACAGGCAGCACAACTACTTTGAACAACTGCAAGGATTTAACTTCTAATGCACTCCAAGACATGAATACCTCCCATGCCTAGAGCAGTAGGGTTTTCAGACAGACCAACCACAAGCAGTCAGCATCTTGAATTAATATGAGGGGATTTTTTGAGTCCCTTCTCACCAAAACAGAGGCCCCAGAAGAGATATCTGCATTGTAGTATGTCCTGAAAGGCAGCATATTCCTATCACATTTCCCTCTTTGCCAGTGTCTCCAGTAAAGCAACCTAAGCATTTCAACTTTTATGTTTATGCATGAAATAGCTCTGCATAGTTTCCTCCATTTGATGAGCTGAGAAACTGTGCAGAAGAGAGAAGGGACAGAAACACCAGAGCAGCTTAAGGCTACAGCTTAGAAGACAACAGGCAACTTTATCTCAGTTCACCCTCAGCTCTTCCTACTTGAAGTGCCAAAAGCAAAACAAATATGCAGTTATATGGAAATACGAGTTTAAATCTGCAGGGGGACAAAGTTGTTGGACCCAACCCAGGGCACCCTGCTCCTCAGTAGAAAAGTCTTGCTCATGCATCAATTTATTTTGCTTTGGCTTTAATTCACATTGAGGAGGTCTGCATGAAAACAAGGGCTTAAGAATTCACCAGTGCCTTTAGATCTATTTGAAGCAATATCTGGGACTCATGAAAACAACCATTTGATTACAGATAAATGGCACTATATGAAGCGAGCCCACCTGAGCTACACAAATACTGTCACAAGTACTACCATACACAGTTTGGAAACTGGGCATCGGTTACTTTGGGTGTATTTGAAAGGGCAGAAGTGGAGCTCCACAGCCAAGTATTACACAACCCAAATCCAGCCCAGGAGGCACTGAAACATCTTGCATTCTATATGACCTTGTGAAAACAAATATGCGCCTTCACATCAATTGCTACAGCAGAAAGAACACCAGATCCATCCCAGGTGCAATCCAAACCTAGCATTATTCCATTCTTTATTTAACCCAGTGTTAATGTACTATTTTACACTGACTTTACCCTCCTTCACAGCTATTTTGTATCGGTTTTACATTTCTTGCCTTCTTTCCCTACTGGGATCCTGGTCGTAACATGCTTTATATGATTACCTACAGCAAATCCTGCTTAAAAAATCCCACATACAGTAAAAGGGTTGACCTGAATAATGCACAGTGGGATGATGGAAACAGGTATTTCTATAGAGCTTGGCAGATGACACTCTGGAGACAGAGGCAAATCGGTGCCACAGGAATAGCTGTATCAGCTCTAGTGCTGTCAAAAACAATGCTCTCCGAAAAAAGATTGAGACCATGGCTTTATGCATGAATCAAGGGCACCCACAAGTAGTGATTTACTAGCAGCATACAAGCAATACTTTTCCTACTCACGTGCCAGTAAGTCACATGCTCTGTTCCAAACTCTACATTTGAGTTTACTCTCTCCTTACCTGGCCCTCCTCTGCCCGAGAGGCATCATTTCCAAGCAGTGGCTCTGCAGGAGGTGTCTGGATGGTGACGGACTTCTCAGAGCGACTCCCATCTTTGCTTCGTGGCGATTTGTGCCTGTCCCGGCTCCTTTCCAAACACAGCAAGAGGAGAACAAAGTTATCACATACCCTCCCTGTGACTGGAGAGGGAAGCAGAGGGGGCAGGATACATCCCCATCACCTCATCTTCTCTTAAACCAGCTTCCACTATTGCTGTGCTTGAAAGGGAAGCTTACTATTTTCCAAGCATCTCCATTTGGGATTAACTACACAGCTCTCCATCAGTAATAAAGTGTCATCTCAGAGGAATGTATACAATTAATACAAGGAACTAATCACGACAGCTTTAGTTCCTGCAACATAGTCTTGTCTACTAGGAACTTAACAGTGAAGGACAATTGGTGAGGTTTATTTCCACTGGTTAATAACCCCCAGTTAAGCTTATACAAAGCAAGAACATTCAAGGGTACCAGAGTTCACCTGTAGACCTCATGGCCTCTCATCTGAGATTGGTGGGATTTAACTCATCTTGACACAACCTGCTCACCAACATTTTCCTCTACAATTTTTATGTTGTATCTCTACACATGGCATGCTAAGCTTCAAAGGACAATCCATGGGGGTAGGGGTGTTAAAGAAGGGATAAAGGCAAACAAGAGATGTTTAACTCAATAACTGGACTGCAAGCAGAGACTTCATTTAATGGAAGAAGTCTTTTTCCAACCACACAAGATAATTGCCTCTGAAATGCAAAGTTCCCCTTTGGATCAGCTCAGTTCTAAGTTACAAAGTGGCGCACATTTTGCACATAAAACTAATGATGGTGCAAGAAAAAAGAAGGAATAATGTTTCCAAGTAATCAGAAGTTTCAGAGCAAAATGCTTTTGAGGCTGCTGAACTACCACAGAGAGGACTTGTTATTCGAGTTCACAA
Organism: Micropsitta finschii; assembly: GCA_034783455.1. Lineage (NCBI taxonomy): Eukaryota > Metazoa > Chordata > Aves > Psittaciformes > Psittacidae > Micropsitta > Micropsitta finschii. The sequence continues at coordinate 5,246 of JAVHNF010074450.1, forward strand.
AAGCCTGACTTCTAATCCAATCAGTGCTGATAAAGCACTTGTTGCAGACTCAAGTACCACTCAGATTCTATTAAAACACCCCAACACACCCACACAGAGAAGCCAGGAAGACTGTGGAGAGAGGTAGGATTTTCTTATTACACAAGAAAGAAATGACATCAGGAGAGAAAACAACTGGCAGTTACAGTTTAGGAGTCTGACATGTCTTCTCTCCAGAGACTCCTCGCTTCTGGAGCAGACTGAAATGATCTTTTCCTTCTGCTGGTGCTTTCCCAACCTTTCTGGCCATTCATGACCCCAACATACATCTAACAAATTGATGATCATTAAATCAGCAGCAATATTGGTTCCAGTCTCCACACTGGATTCCTTGTGAGAACTCTCCATATGTATCTCCTCCAGAGCTGTGGCCTCACAGATTTCATCCTGGCTTACAATTTTTCCATGGGACATGTCCTAGCTTAAAGCAGTAATTACAAATAAACATTTCCTTACCCTTGTCTGTGGGCTTTTTTGGAGTGACCTGAGTAGTGGGAGTATCCCGAATATGTCGATTCTGTATCCATTGCAGCAGACATGGGGTATACACAAAGGGGCACAGATTTTTTCTTAGAAGAAGAGTTCCTGGTGCTCCTGAGGTGGAGTCCGTGGTAAAAGTGCTTTCCTGGGTACTCTTGGCTTCCCAGACATCAGTGAGGTCTGGTCCTCAGCATGAGTGAGCTTCACTTACAAGGAATTCGACCAGAAGGGATGGGAGGAGGGTGTTCGGCTCCTCATGATCGACCTAAGGAAAGGGAAACATGAAAGTGCACTCTAAGCAAAGCAAGACATCATTCCTGCTGCATCAATTCCATCAGCCAGCCACATGTCACCACTCATCACACTGTGCCCAGTTCACAACCTTGTCCTGGCTGATCACAGAATAGTTAGGGCTGGAAAGGACCTTAAGACCACCTAGTTCCAACCCCCCTTTCTATCTCTCTTCCCAGCCTGGTGAAATACATGCATTTGTAGAGCTTTAAATAAACTGATAACTGTTTTGCAAAGTCTAGCCTGTTCATCTAAAAACCCACTAGAAACAGCATAATCGCCTGAAAAAGTGACTTGGATAAGACTTAGCAGCCTACATACATAAATTCACCCCCAGGAAAAGCAGAGGGCTTGACTTCCACACTCCCATCTCTTCACTTGTGTAACACACAACCCAAATACTCCCAAATTCAGAACAGCAGCATTACAGCCTATATACAGCATGAAGGCATGGGGGGTGAGGGTGACTTTCCTAGGAAAAATGCAGGAGAGGATCAGACCACCGTGCCTGAACCTGCTTTGTTTTCACAACTGCAAGGTGTGCCCATTTTTTGCAAGCATACAATCGATGGTACTATGAGCACCTCCCTTTCTTTGCAACCTTTGCCTCCAGAAGCTAATTTGGGCCCTGAAGAATTGAATATTATTAGGAATTGTATCTATATATACACATACTAAGAACACTGGGGAGAGTTAGTTAGAGATCACATCTAGCTTATATGGGCCAACACTTCTTACATTGTAGTTTCATTTGGAACAGAAGCTTATGACCCATTCGTAAAGGGCAGAAAAGGGTCATGTTTTTTGGAACAGGAGCAGGGCAACACCAGAACAATTCTTAACAGTGACATGTCAAAATCTCTGAACCCTGTGGGGAAGAAAGGGAGACACCATTCCGCTTTCCAAACCCACATCCTGCGTTAGGTGAGAAGAGAAATGGAAAGGGAGTTAGTCACTGCTTTAGGGAAACACATGCAAATGGTGAAGAGGGAGGGGTAGCAGCTATAGACTGAGGTACCTTGGCACAGCCCAGTGTTAGGCACACAGGAGCAATCTCACATGCCTCCTGCCCAGCCAACACAGGACTACAGCCACGCCATACATTCAGAGCAGGCAAAAGATTGCTTGAAAATCAAACTAGATCCCTCCATTGTCTTCTGCACACAGCAGTTTTCAAAGCTGTTAGCAACAGAACAGCCAAACACTGCTTTCAGCCCTTTCCCTCCCCAAGCACAGAGGGACAACAACAGAAATCAGGCTTTATACTTGGCTGACTATTCTTTTCAGCCATAGATTCCTCTACTAAAACCTCCAGAAAAGCTTGTAACTGAGCAAGCTGTGCCAAGGAACGAAACCTTTTCCCCACAGGGTTCCTTGGCTGGCAGTGCAACCTGCAACCAAGAAGTGTTTGTGCTGCATTGGGAGCTGCAGGTATTTACACAACACTTGGGATTGCCAGGGCTTTCGGAAGGGAGAAGGTGGGAGGGACCTTCCGCATACAGGAATTCCCAAGCTCTAAATACGTATCTTGCCTCAAGAAAGCTCCTTAAAGGCAGCAGAGAATATAGGACAAATAAGGACAGGAACATAAGTCCTGGTTTTAGGGAGGGAGAGAATGAGGGTGGATTTAAACAGAGCAAGACTTAAAGCCAAGGTACGTCACAGCTTGGAAAATGGCATCATTCCTGTAACAGGAATAAACCTCCCCCAGCCTGGGACACATGATGTTAACACTTTTTAACTCCCTAGACTTGCACACAGCCTGCAGCTTATGGCTTCAGCAGTAGGCTGAGACTCACTAAAGCTGGCTTTTTACTTCTGTCCTGCTATGCAACCACAAGAAAACCCTTCCTCTGTGTCTGTCCTTCTCCAATAAATGGGGGTAATGTTACCCCACCACCCCCCATTCAAAAAACACTGATACCACCAGAGGAGATGGCCACACAGAACCTTGCAATCATTAGGCATTTACAAACCCGAAACACCCTGTTGAACAAAAGGTGGTAACAAGTATTATAGGCTTAAACCACTGACTGTGATGTTACTGGAGTCCCTTTGAGAACAAACCGCTGTCTTTACAAGTACGTACCACCACATTACAGGAACAGGAAAAGCAAGGGTTGCTGCCAGCATACATACATCACGAAGGGTTATGTATTTTTCCTGGGCTTCTAGGAAAGTACCAACTCTCAGCCTTCTTCTGTAACCACATAAAAGAATTTCTCTCCAGCTCTCAGATAGAAGAATCAGAGCTGAGACACAGGGACTGGGTACAGAGCTCCTCTTCTGACCCCTCTAACCAGCACAGGGTCAGAGAACATTCCAGCAGGTAGAGGCTCCTGTGGAAATGCTGCCTAGACAGGAACTATGGACGAGCAGTGCCCATTTGAGGGTGGATGAAGCCAGGCAGTGCTGGGCACCAGGCAGAGAAAGCAAACTCTAGCACTGGAACATCAGGGCAGGCTGGATCCTGCCAACTTTTGTTTTCATTGTAAAAAAAAAAAGAGCAACGGTTTTGACACAGCTCTGTGAAAAGTCAACAAAGCAGCCCCAAACACATCGAGTATCCTGTGTTGTTGCACCACCACCTTGCCCCAGCTGCAAGATAACACAGATATTCCTGTCAAGGCAGTCCCAGGGCTGCTGGCAATAAAATACCTCTGCCCAGCTTCAAGTGGAAACAGCAGAAGACCACTCATTGGCTTTGTCTGGTGCCTAACTGAGGCTGATTGTCAACGAAGCTTGCTAGAATTGGCCAGCAAAGGATAGCATGGGCTAGACACCACTCCCAGTCTGAGCAGAATGCATGAAGAAACCAAGGAGGGAGGAGCACAGTTCAAACACACACCCCTCATAGCCAAGCCAAGCAGATAACCTACCTCCAGGTCTATTTTACAGCAGGAAGGGGACCAGCCTTACCCCACAAAAGCTTCTGGAACTACTGGGGAAAAGGCAGGGAGGAGACCAAAAGACAACTAACATGCTAGACTACACCTGTGCATTAGAGTTCTTTTAATGGCATAGACAGAAGCCAATGCTGGACTGGCCACTACCCCAATAGTGCCCACCACTGGAGCCTGAGCAAAGCTAGAGAAGACAAGTCGTATGGATATCGTGGTGTTATGAAGGATACACAAACTAAGCACAGTCTTTAAATATCTCCAGTACTACATCACCACTAGTGATAATTCTTACTCTATCCTCTAAGTAATTCTTACTCTTTCCTCTAAGGAAAGGGCAACTGTGCTGGGTAAAGAAATAGCCCCATCATTTGGGGCCTCATCCCTCCACAAACAAGTGTGAATAGAGAGCCCAATTTAGCCAGTTGAAACGGCTACACAAAAGATCATTACATCTCTCAGGACACCACTTGAAGGCACAGTCTGTTTGCAGAGCTTCTGGCCCTGTGTGAAAGGAAGCTCCTTGAGCCTGAGGGTACAGTTGCACCATATTGCAGCACTGGAGTAAGTAGCTTCCACCTCCACAGCACGGTTCACCACCCTCGGCTGTGTCAACACAATTCTCAGCAAGCAAACAGCACTGCTGGAAAACAGAACACAACAAAACATCCCTTGGCTCCCCCTTGCCACGCTTTTGTCTTGCAGCCTTTCTGTGACCTAATTCACAGCACAGCCCCAAACAGCAAACCCAACCCCAGGGTGAAGAGCAGTGCAAGCGAACAGCCAGAGGAGAGATGGGAATGCCTCCTCCGCTCCAGCCACCACCATTGTGTAACTGCACACGCAGCACACTGCTCCCAGTAGGCCGGCACTCTCACTCTGCCTTTCCCTTACTCACCAGTGATGGAAGGAGGCTAGGTGGAAAACAATGCTAAGGATGCCCCAAAGGAAATTTTGGGGACTTTACTGTGGAAGAAGGAATGGCTGCATCCTACAAAGCAGTGGGGAAATGCCCCTCAATAACACACAGATCACTGTAGTTTCTACACAGCTATGCAGCTCATTGTAACTCACCCTTTTCATATGCTCATAAATCTCCAAAAAGACTTCTTTTGAATCACTACTTTCCATGCTGGGAGCCCAATCCCATTCCCAATGAAGTTCGCTTTGTGATCATCTTCAAGGGAGCACACTTTGGCTCCCAGCCCAAGGGAAATTTAAAAGACCAAGTTACATCTTTAAATGAAAGAGGGCAAACATAAACAAGAGCACTCTTTTACATCCCATGCTTTCCTAATGGCTTTTCCCCTGTGAAGTTGAGGCAAATAACTGCAAAGCAGCTCAGCTTTGAAATCTCTACAGTTTCAGTCTTACTCTGTTTAAAACTTGCTATCATTTAAAGTCCATTTACCAGTTGGCTCATGAAGTTACATTGGAAGTGCCATCTGGAGCACAAGCAGCCACAAGTTTCTGCGAGATTGTCCTCAGCTCCATATGCCATCAGCCTCATTTCTTTCTTTACTGAAAAGAAGAGCTTTACAAATTAAACATGTAGAACCCTAAGGGCTAAGCTATGGAATAAAATCATAGGGTCAACTTGGTTGGAAAAGATATTTAAGACCATCAAGTCCCCAGCACTGCCAAGGCCACCACTAACCCATGGCACTGAGGGCCTCCTCTACACGGTGTGTGAACACTTCCAGGCATAGTGACTCCAGCACTGCCCTGGGCAGCCTGTTCCAATGCCTGAGCAC
>JAVHNF010074482.1:0-27048 GCA_034783455.1 Micropsitta finschii
AATTTTTGTGTTGGTTTTTTTTTTTTTTTTTTTTTTTTTTTTTTTTTTGTCAGTCTATTGCTCAACTTCCAGAGGAAATGTAAAAGCAAATATAGTTTTAGGATTGGCTTTTTAATATTAAGTTTCTGTTTTCTTGAGAACTTACTATGAAATTCTAGCAAGATACTGCTAGGGAAGGATAAAAATATGACTGGACAGTGAATGCTGCAGTTTTCTTCATTACAAAGAGCTCAGAAGCAGGCACTTGTGCTAATGCACAGCAAATTTCCGCTAAGGCCTCATAATTCCAAAGGATTCAACATCTCTGTGTTATGGCACCAAGCCAAGTTGAATGAAGTGAAGGAGTCTTGTCTGTCTGACTGCAGCACAGAGCTTACCGTGGCTACCTCAGGATTTGATTTGCCCTTTGGAGTCAAAACACACAAAACTAAGTACATAGTTTCACTTCCTACAGAATACTACCTCCAGAATACATGATACAAACTTTCACTAGGCTGGATTCAAATGTACTTTTTTACTTGGACTGCTCAGAGGACAAGGAGAAATTCGAGGTTTGACTTCGAAAGAGGAAAACGTCTTAGTTTTGATTTACACACCCAGCATCACGCCTGGCAAAGACAGTTTTCCTTCATAACCCCAATTCTTCATTATATCTTTTTCTAGATACTCTTCCTTACATTGTTCTCTGTTATCTTTCATCTCACCTATGTCACAAGAATGAAAGAGGCAGAAGCCTACAGATTATCACAGGAAACAATCCTGCAACTATAGGGACATCATTAGTTGCATAACAAATGGGACTGGGGAGAAAACAGCATTTGTTGGAAGCATTCCTCTTGGAGTACAAACTGAGGGAGCAGCAGATTTCGCAAAGCTTTGGAGAATTTTTTAAGCTGCTTCAGGAAAACCTGCAAGAACATCTTGGAAGAACAAGGATGTTTAGGAAGCTGGTTTGCCTTCCGTTTCAGGCTTATTTTTGGGATTGCTATGAAGTGTTGAAGCACCTTCCAATTCACTGCATAACAGGAAACTCCCCAAATCTCCCTAATCTGAGGCAAAGAGGTGCAACAATCTGCCAAGATCTTGCAAGAGGCATGCTAAAAAATGACACATTCGCTTTCAGTCTTCAAAGGAAAGAACCCCACTGCTCTACAAAACCCACACATCACATCTCCTTACTCCCCTAAAAGGCATATTCCAATTAAAGTCAGATCTGCTCCTTGCAGAGCAAGAAATTCAATGGCAACTAATGCAGAATCATATAAAAGGGAAGAACTGATCTTGTTACTGATCTGCTATGTTTATTTCTGCCTGTGCCCTCCCACAATGGCTCCTAGCAGGAGTCATACTCTGCGTATTGCAGCCTTTCCATGAATCTCAAGGGTAGCATTCACATTTTGGCTGACATTCATCTTGGGTGGGAAGAGTGATAAATGTGCAATTGCATCCCGTTACCAGATGTACAGCCTTAACTTGTCTTAGTTTTTAAGGAAAAGGGTTAAAATACATTTATACATGCATACACACAAACACAATCCTAGAAGATTGGACAGACCCTTGGGTGACATGGTTTAGTGTGAGGTGTCCCTGCCCATGGCAGGGGTGTTGGAACTAGATGATCTTAAGGTCCTTTCTAATCCTAACTATTCTACAGTTCTAAGTTACCTGTACAGAAACTCAACAGAAACTCCCCACAGGAGTTTCTGCAAAGCAAAGCACCACAGACATTATCCAAAGTATTTAATTTGTTCTGAGAATGGCATTTAGTTGAATGTATAACAGATTTATGGTAACGTAATTCCCACTTGTAAATGCAGACCTTAATCACTCACAAGAATGTGGTAGAAACATTACTTAGTGACACAAGTGGGGCAGACAATGAGTAAATTTCCTTGAACAAATACTCATTTGGCTTCTGTTACAGGGCAGTGCCAGAACATGAAGACCTTAGCACCTCTCTAATGTTCTCTAGCAGCTGTAATTCTGTCACCTTTCCACACTGAGCAGTTTCTTATTTCCTGACTGGCAGGCACCCACTAGGTGCTTTCTTCCCTAAGCAGCAGGGAGTTGTTTTTAGACAAATGAGTCAAGATTACTGAGTTGACAGCATCACGTAGCCAAAAGCCAATGCAGGAAGATGCTGCCAGATCCCTGCCGAAAGGCTACGGGGACTCAGGAATTGCACACATGATTTGCCATCAGCTGGAATCAATGTCCTCTGCAGAAATTTGAGCCATATGAACCTAGAATTGTTTTATCTTCATATGGTGCTAGACTGTTGTATATTTTTATTCCAGATCTCCAAGAATATGACACAGGCTTCCCCCACTGCACTGCCAGGTAGTTCAGAAAGTAATGCTGTATAGAACAGTGAGGCAGGAGAGGTGGCTCCTTCATGCTGTATGGCATGAAGAAACTCCCATTGCCACAGTGTGCTCCAGTGGTAACAGTGCCTGGGGCTGCTGTGCAGCATGGGTACACCACTGCCCAGGCCTGACACAGTGCTCAAAGGCACAACTGGTGGACAACTCTTGCTGCATCGGTGGATGAAGATACCCCTCCCACTCATGTGCCCACTCCCCTATGGCAGACAAATACAGCAAAGCAGACACTTGGCTTCTCAGACACTTCAGGTCAGGTTTCAGCTACCAATGAAGGCAAGTTTGTGTGACCACAAACAGCAGGGAATTACAGTGATGAGGGGTGAATGGCCTTTCACTGTCCTGGGTTAGGGAAAAGAAACCCTGACAGGGCCATGGATGACTTAAAGTAGTGCAGCTGTTTGCACAAGCACATACATGCGGTGCACAGCAACATCACTGGAGTGAGCTACTTTGCAACTTCAAGGGATCACAAGATGATGCCTTCAAAAACACTGCAGGAAATGGCGGTGGGGAGAAATCTGGGTTGGAGGAAAAAGGAGGAAGAACATGCAGCTAGGGAAGAGAGACCTTGCTGCACAAGGGATGCTCTATTGTTTATGGCCATCAGACTTTCTGTGCTCATGATTGCCATGCCCATTGCTACAGGAGCCAAAAAAGCATTATCACAGGGAAGAACAAAATAAATTAATATTCCAAATAAGGCAGTTCAAGCTGCACTGCAGACCTTTTTTTGTTATCTGCCATCATTGCTATTTGTTGTATGGTTAAAACAAAGTTAATGCAACTCTTCAATTAAAACAAATAATTTAGAGCAACCAGACGCTTGCTGCCCAAAAACCATGCTCTTATCACAATAATAAAGAAGCTTCTCATTTAGCCAAGGTCTTTTCAACCTCAATGAAGACAGTACATGCATAAATACAAACAGGGCTAGAGCAGAAATTATCACAATCAATGCAAGATACTCCTTGGGTAGTGCATTACATTTAGCAATGAATTAAGCTATGACAACTGAAAAGATTTCTGCCATATATTCTGGGAACAGTAAATTCCGTGATACCACTTCCACAGTTCAAACTGCAGCTATGAAAGCAACTGACTTCTGGAACCGACAAAATCCTACAGACAGCTCCTTACCTCTGCACCTACAAAAGACTCTTGAAGGTTATACCAATGGTCTCCTAATGGTCTTCTCACTGAGGGTGACTGCAAGCTTTAAATGATTTTAAACCTGACAGTTATGCTTGGATAGGAAGTGTTGCTAGGTCTAAACTTCAGTCTCATACTTGTGTTTGCACTAAGAACCCCAACGTATTAAGAGATGGATCAGCTCAAACAACAAAAGGCTTTTTCTACATGTGATGTTAGTGTTCAGCTGCAGCAGTGTACTAGGTTTGGTGTCCCTGAAAAGCCCTGTTCCCCGAGAAGTCCTATTCACTTTAAATTTACCATAATTGCTCAGAGAAACCTAATGTAACTTGCTTTTTTTAAGCTGCTTAATCACTATTGCCACTGCTTATTCTCTATTTGCATTTTGATGGATTTTAAACCTTAGCACTACTTCTACATGCTTTCCTTAGCTGCTTGTTCAAATTATTGTACTTTCTTCATTCAGTTCTTTTCCCCCAAAAATTCTACTTTATCATAACAATAACAGCTTTATTGCTCAGTAGTTTGGAAGTGCTGCACATAAATTGTTCCCAATATTGCCTTTAAGCTATGAGACACAGTCAAAGAAAGCCTGGTTTCTTCTTGAAAGACAAAGAGAGCTCTTACTTGCATGAGTCAGTGAGCTGTGCTTCTCTGGCACATCAAGGAATAGGAAAAGCCAAAATGGGCAGAAAGGCATGGAAACTCTGAAGCACCTGAGTGGAGCTAGCTTAATTCTGCATCAGTAATTAATTACATTTACATTTGAAGGAGGAGTATTTATACTCAGGCTGGCCACATCAAGCTCATAGTAACACTCTATTCAAGCATCTGGATATGTGAATGAATATGTGAAAGGTCTTTTTGTGTTAGGAGTAACTCCAGTGGTTCTGTAGTTGGTGCTGCTAGGACACTTGCAAGAGGTAGGAAAGAGAAACAGGATAATCAGCTGGTGTTGACAGAGTGCTAGTGTCATACACTGTATGAGCTGTTTTATACATACACAAGATTAGGTGTTCTGTAGGTAATGCTAGAAACCATGAATATATTTAAAACCAAAACAACCAACATACAACCATTTTCATAACAAATTTTTTCAGGTAATTTTGGACTTAGGATTTCTTTTTGGGAAAAAAAAAACAAAAAACCCCAAACAAACAAAAGAAACCCAAACCCCTCAAAAAAACACTTTTCACTAACATGCAGTTGTGACTGCCAGTCAATACCTGCCTTGAATATTAAGGTCACTTAATGCCGAGTGTCTTATGGCTCACAATATTACTGGTAAATCCATTTACTTCTACTCCAGACAGGTGAAACTAGAGCAACAGTCCTTATTTGGCTATTCCACACAGCTGCGAGGTGTGATGGCAGGAGAGCAGAGGTGTCAGTTCCTGGGGAACAGAAATTCCAGATAGCTGCTGTGACCTGCAGACATGAACCATCCACAGTGGTGAGAACCGTCAGCACAGTCAGGACCCACAATGTTAACCAGACATCCTTCTTTGCATTTGGCTTCAGACTCTTCCAAAACCAGTTATCTCCTTACTTACTTACTGGCTCTGCTTGCAACAAATGTTTCCTCAAATATTAGGATAAAATCTCCTTGCAAAACTTTATGGATAAAAAATTGCCTTGTAAATCTCATTACAAAGTATGAGGCACTCTGTTTCCTCAGAGAAGGATTCTGCTGCTGCGAAGTTCATTGGGCAATGGGAGAAATCAAACTGCTCAGCAAGCTGACCAACGACCTAATGCCTGAGAGAAGTCCTCCTCAAAGGAAGTTTTAAGTTCAATTTTTTTGTATCCATTGGACAGGTTTGATTGGTATTTGCCACCTGGAATTAACTATGGAACTACCTATGTGAAGTGTGAATTTTCTGTCAGCAACATATTAGCAACATAGCAGCCAGTAATGCAATTTACATGAACTTCCATTAAAATATTAGTAAGCCAAGCTTTTGAACAAAGTCCTTTAAGAAAAAGTTTTGTTTTGGAAAACATGCCATTTAAAAACATGGCTGTTAGTCATAGGAAAGATTCTGGGTGGGGGATTCATGTCTTAAACACGCTGGACTCGTAAATATTAATAATCCAATACTTTATTTTTAGTACTAAAACATTTATGGAATAAATAAAGCTTCAGAGACTTCTCATGCTTATTTAGAGAATCTGTCCATACATGGCTTATCAAGTTGGTTGATAATAAATGCTGTCATCTTTTGATGCTGGAGGCTTTGCTGCTGGCTCTTCTTGCAAGACAAAATGTCACTCAATAAACCTCACTTGGACTGAAACATCTCAGAACAAACCTCAACTGTAGCTAAAGCTACTTCCTCTGGTTTCTTTGCAAAAAGGAAGAAATATCCAGTGACTCCTCAGGAACACAATAAAAGTGTGCTGCAGAGAGGAAAAACCATCAGGGATAACAGGACATAAAGTTTTGGCTTAGAGGACAAGATCAAAAGGACATGTTTTTGTTGCACCAGGTCTCATTTAACTATCAGACCACTTCGGAACATGGAAAGTAACAGCACAAAAAGTGCATGAGCCACGGGCAAAGGGATTTTTTGATACACCAGAAGATCTATACCAAAACTTACTTCAGGGTACTCAGCATACAAAAGAGCACAGCCTATCATTCATATAGCTCTCTTTCAGTAAATATTGCTTCCAATAAATAAATAAATCCCTCAAGGCTCACCTGCCTGATGCCAGTCCACCACATATCCTTGGAAAGCATTAACTCAGGACTCTGCAAAAGGGTCACCTGAAATACTATAAATCCTATAAATACTATATATCCTTGGCAGCCTATGCCAAGGGAACAAACAGTGCTGCATACTATATCTCAGAGATGCACTAGGGCTCCCATGGCAAAGCACTAGATGTATGTAACACAGCAGGACTGGCAAACTGCCCAGAAATAAACAAGTGGAGTTTGATCCATGCATGACACCTACTAAAAGAAGAAACTCTTGCTGTCATCTTCATAGGATATCACATATTGTAATACAGTTGCGAGAATATCTGCGTTTGCAGGTGAAATTCTGGAGTGTGGTCACTGGTGGGAAATAATGTTTGTGAAGAACAAGAAATTACTACCACTGGTTTAACTGGGTTATGGAAAGTTAGATCAGGCAAGTGATTACTTCTAAACATCTGTGATTACGTGCAAGGTGACCCAAACCCTTAAACCTGCTGTCTCACAAGAAGCTGCACAGAAACATAAACTGGGATTCGAACAGGAGCTGCAGCCACTTGCCTAAAGACTCCAGAGAAGGCATGCAGCAAGGAGAGCACTGTCACACAGTAGGAAATGAGGCTACCACAAAACCAGGCAGCTGAGGCATGGCAGCACCTGATGCCCTGTGTGTAACCAACACCTTTCCTAGACCATCATTTCTGCTCATAAACAGATCCTTGTCTCCAGTACTGATGGCTTCTGGCAATAGTGTTTCTCAAGTGGCTCTGCAGGTGTGGGAAGCAAGGAGAAACATAAGATATGTTTCTCCTTATAAGTTTGAGAATGTTACGCTGCACAAAACAGAAAATGACTGAATCTAGTGCTCAATGGCCTTTAAGCTTTCCTTTGTCTAAATTTGTAATTTGTTTAAATTATAAAAAGTTGAACCCTACCCTTTGCACTAGTTGCTGCTTCAGCTTTATCTCAGCAAGTATCTACCCTGCAACACAGCAAGTAATAACTCAGTATGTAATTATTAGGCTGAACTTAAGTTTTTTAAAAAATATAATTATTTTTAAGACCAACAATATGAATCATAAGGAGCAGTAGATTAAACTGACAAAAATAAACACACACAAAACATCCCCACAAAAGTCCTACGCACAATTTATATCCCTGTCCAGATACTGTAAACAAAGATCTGCATGTTACTGACACAGGACTTTTCAAAACACAACAGAAAACAGATTTTGCTGTTTGGAGCTCCTTTGCAATGTTCAGGTAAATCTGCATGCCACAGACCCATAGACATGGAAACCTTCAGGTACCATTGATCCAAGCATTATGAAAACATACTTCACTTCACTGGCTTTTTTTAATCCAGACATCACAAACCTAAAAGCAATGACTACTTGTCAAGAAGAATGGCACAATAACAGGTTTTCTACTTTCACGCTATGACAAGTCAATAGCTGAGGCACTTAACATAAGTTTTAAGTCAATCACAAACAACTGCAAACCAACTTATAAAAACTTGTCTCTTGAAACAAATCCTGTCTGTTCCTCATCAGGCTACTTAGATTTAGTGTACGTTTTGTTTCATTTTCTCTGCAGAGGCAGCTTGCTTAATTCCAGATGAACTACAACTTTCATCTCTCTTTTCTTTTTTTGTCCCACATAGGCTAAAAAAAAATCCCAACCAACCCTATAGAACCAACTCCCCCCAACTCCACCCCCAAACGCAGCTATCTCCCTGATCTCTCTGTAAATCATGTGAAGCACAGAACCATTTTAATCATATTTAAGACAATGCTGCACCATATATAGCAGAGAGAGTGCCGCAGAAAGCACAGAAGTAAAACATGCTGTTCTTGTGATCTAATTCTCTTCGACAATCTTGTAAGACAGTTTTAATAGTTGACAGGGAACATGAATAAGGAACCGATGAGGCATTTGGTCTTTTTAAAAAAAGGAAAAGCAGAGGCTTGAAATGCTACAGAGAAGGAACTTGATTTTTTGCATAGATAAGACAGTCAAAGGTTATGTAGGAGGCACTCCATCGAGGATGGGGGTGGGGAGCAGGAGGGAAAGTCTGGCATTTTTCTCTTGACCCAGGACAAGAGGGGTTAAGCATATCCCACAGAAAACAATTTAGTGACAGCAGGAGAGAATATTGAGGAAGTGGCTAAAAGAACAAATGTGTTTGCTGCAGTCGAATTGTCCCTTTTATACCTGATTCACCTTGGTGGAGATTCAGCTCACACAGAAAAGTGGCCTGTGGTTACTTCTCAAATGCTTTTATTAAATTTCAGCCATACTAATGACAGAAAAACGCATACTCCTGTCCTGTTATAGGAAGAACATGTACTGGGTGGGGAGGTGTTAACGACTGAGTTGAAACTCCATAAAGCTTTTTTTCAGGAAACTCAGGCATCTATGATTTGCAACACTGGTAAGGAAAAGTACAAGTTAAACCAGCATAAACTCTTACCAGTTGTAGGAAACTGTTGAACAAAACCAGCAGGATAAAAACTGACATACTGAATGGGTGAAAAATGAACGCCAAGAGCCCTCAACATTTACAGGCACAATTTCAGACACACAACTAGGATTTTTTCTACTCCTGTTTTTCCATCACAGGCAATCTCACATTTCAGAAGTAAAACCTTTTACAGTGCCATCCGAGTGTTTCACAGGTGTATGAGAACTCAGCTCAGACACACATCTTTGTAACACCATGAGTTCTTTGCTTATGGAAAGCATGCCTACATTAACTCATAGAAATATGAGCTGATAGACAACAAAGTTTAAATTTCAGCAGACAGCAGAACCTGAGGTTCACAATCCGAAGAGGGTCAAGACCTTAAAGTAATACGTACTGAAAACATACACTTGAAATTCTAGTCCTCTTATCCATAGTATCTTGCAGGAAAACTGGGAGATTAGTAAGTGGTGAAGTTCACAAAATCCCAGACAAAAAATGAAAGTAATTTTTTAGTTCTGTTCTAACTCTAAAGGCATACAGAGAGCTCCTACTGTTGCTACCAGAGAAAAATTTGAGATAAGTTACTTTTCATAACCTTAAAAACTCATACTATCCAAGCCCTTTCAAACCAGGAACAAAAGCTTTACAGACCCCATCTAAGAGGTGGTCAGAAAGTGCTGCAGCAACATGTGACCACAGCTACAAGAAAAAAGGGGACCACCACAGGGAGAGCTCCTGCTTCAGCTCAAATACTTGCTTAGCTCTGGGCTTCCTCTGAGCCCCTTCCCCCACCCCAAAGCCATCCTGCCCATGGACCAATTTCAGTCAAGTTTTGAAGCCTGATGTAGATTTCACACTAAACACATGAGTAAGTTTCACCAAAGCTGCTGGATGGGTAGAAGAGACAAGCCCATGCCCCCAGGTAGGAATGCTCTGAGTGCAGGCACTAATTTTCAGCCTGGTCCCCTGGCAAGCAGAGCAGCACCAGGCTGGCCATTGTACCACACTTCTTTTTGACCAGATGGTAACTAGGAAGGATACAACCACTGCAGAGCTGTAAGGACTGGATTAGCAAATACAGTGGAAAACTGATGATGGAGGGCTAGGGCTGGGTGGGCACTGCATATAGAAGGCTGGAAGGAAAAGAGGGATAGATTCCTTCCACTGGCAGGAAAGCAGGGAGAACAGATAGAAGACAACTCCCCAAGAAACCAGGCTGACTAGTTCTCTTGCTCTTGGAACCATTCTTTCATTAGAGGGCTGCCAAGAGAGCAGATGTCATGCCATATAAGGGGCATATGCCCACCCGTCCTTATAAATCAAGATGACCAATACAGCGCAAAGCAACATGTAAAAACACAGATAATCTTTCAATCAAACTGAGCATTTTCCAATACATTTGTATTCAGTCTGAGCACCTTAACAGGAATTCTACTTATAATAACAAAAAGGTTCTTATTTAAGGTGAGCTGAGACACTGCAGCACAACTAAGTGCATTCAAAACAGTTCCATTTCTTTATTTGGAAATTCACAAGAGGCACGTAGTTAACTGTTACTAATGATCTAACCTATTTAATTTGCTCTTCCTTTTCTTGAAAGGTAACCTTTTCCTATGGGAATGCTTTTAGCATGCTTAACATGCAAATGTTGTACTTTAGTGCTGATACTTCAGCTTTTTCTGTAGTTTGAAATCAGACATTACTTGACACAGTGCTGTTAATATCACCTTGCTATTGCTTGATAGCTACTACATAAGCATTTCCAGTAGAGATTTCTTATGGAGGAAGCAGATGGAATTACCTTCTCTCTGTTTATGCAACACTCTTCAAATTGGAACATTACAACAGATCACCATGTGCTTCTCATGTGGACTGTGCTTTGGGGAAATCACAGCTATCTCGCTACTGACAAGAGCTACTGCAGCCTCCTGGAACAGGAGGAACTCAGTCTGTACCAGTTAACATTAAGTTACATATTCTAAATTACTGCTTTGTTTGCCAGGATTTTAGACACGTCAGACATGATTAAAAAAAGCAAACCTTTCTGCAAATAGATGCTATGAAAAGAACACACAACTAGGTACTCCCTTAGCTTTCAAAACCATGTTTTTTCATACTTTGTGGAGTTTGGGACATGAAAACATTCATACATTTACAAGACCAGCAAATCCACAAACCAAGCCATTCTCCTTACAACTCTCAGCCCAGGAGAAGAGCCAGGATGGTGCTTTTCAGAACAAACAGTTTGTTCTTCCTGCAGAAGTGAAACCCTAACCTGACCATTTTTTATTTTATTTTTTTTTTTAATGAAACCATCCAATAGATCCCAGCTATAATCTGCAGACAACTCAGCCAAACTTAGCTTCTCTTTTTCTCAGTGCAGACTGCACTACCAGCGTTTTAGCAAAAGGGTTGCCTGAAGGAAACAGGCTGGCTTTACCAGCCAACTCCTATCACTTGTGTCTAAACAGTGTCTTCCGACCAGCCTGTAGCCAGTCTGTATTAAGCCCATCACCTACAAGAACATTTGGGATGGGCAACAAGATACAAGTCAGCCATAAGTGAAAACAAACCACAAGAGAAGAGCTCAGCTCTTTTCTGGGCTTCTGACACATGTGCTAAGCAGACACAATCAGTCCAATTCACTAACAGCATAATATAGCCATTGTTTACAAAGGCAACGTTAAAAGCAAAACATGTTTTGATAACAAGAAAGAACAAATGAAACTGATTTTAACTAATGAAAAGCTATTTTACAACACCCTTCACGCATTTCTATGTGTGTGTTCTTGCAAACAGAGCTCTGGGCAAGTTATGTGTGAAAAGAAGAAAAAAAACTAGGAAGAAGGTATTCATTCATGGTTTTCTACTTCAAAACATTTAAAATAAAATCTGAATGGGATGTTGCATCCAGTCTTTTGCAGTTCCTTCAGTTAGACATGTTCAAAGATTTTTTTCAACTCTGACATCCCCTCAACTTCCACACATTTGGTGAGAAATGGCTGTTTTCACCTTTCCAATTAGCTTAATAGCCAATTTACCTGATAGATCACAACTAGACAGCAACAGTGGCCTAAATAAGCCAGTGTTCATCAGCATACAACAGCTGGTTGTTGTGCTTCAGAGAGCTATAACCAAGCTGGCAGTTTCCATCGGAGGAAAACAGTAGAGAAGCTTATGAATCTCCTTTCATCTTATCCGCACCAGTCATCCCCCATGTTCACAGCAAGTATGTAAGTAATATAATTCAGAGTTATAGAAGAAGCATAATCAAGTAAATACATACTGGTAGTGAATTACAGAGTAAGACACCAAAAGCAAGACATTAAGCAACATGTAAGCACTCCAGCAGAGGGTGGGGCAAGGAGCAAAGAACCAAAACTGAAAGAAAAAGGGTGATGTGATGAAAGAATCAGCACAATTTTATCATCTCCTACTTTATTAGTAAAATATTATGATACTACATTGACTTCCTACTTGATTTACTAACTGAATACATATGTTTAACTTGTAACATATGAGCAGGAACTACAAGGAGAAAAAAATACCCAGAAGAAATAGTAGGAGAAGTAGGCTTCTCTCTTCCTGTTTCCTTGTTAACTTCACGCCTTAATAGTTATCTAATCTTTGAGAATAATCTTTGAAAAAAACCACTGGTCTCTGGTCTGTGCAGTTTCAATTTCTCTTTTACTCTCAGTATTTACTCAAAATCTTCTATTGTGTCTGCTCTTTTCTAAAGCTTCGCTTCCTCTGTCTTTCCTTTACCCAGGCACACATCAGCTGCACACTGTGCCCTTTGCCAAAGCCACAGAAGCTCAACAAGCCGTAAGACTTGCTCTTGCACCCACTGTACGTGAACTTCTGCAGAGACAAGTGTCATCTCATTCATTAGCTGTGTGCTAAGGGCACATCCTTGTTCTTTGTCATAGTACATAGTGCAGTAGTTTTCAAACAAAAATAAAACATAAGCAGCACTGGGAGAAAGTAAATACACCTGCCAAGAATCAGAAAATGTTGCATTTTGCTATAAATCCTCTCTATACTGGTTTGAGCTCAACAGCAGTGTAACGGAAAAGCACAAAGTAAAAACACAAAAAACCCCAACCACCACCAAAAATACCCAACCACAAACCTGTTTCCTCTCCCTTGACGTGATGACCTTTTATGAAGTGTAAACAAAATTCAACTGGTTAAAAAAACAAAAACAAAAACAAAAAAAACCCCATCCTAAAATCTTTAGCAGAAAAAAATTCAAAAATAAAATCCTTGGTCACCAAGCATGATTGAGACAGGTAACAACAGTAAAATTCAGTGACAGCAATAAAAATCAGTAATTTTCCTATTGAACGACCACTTTTTTCCTTAACAGTCTGTATATCCAGACATTAAAAATGAAGCTGATTTGTGAGCAAAAAATTACAGATGTCTAGAAACCTGATATACAGCTGCAAAAGCTCTTGCATAAATGGGAGCCAACCTGTGCAATAATTTTCACACAAATGAAACCCTAATGAGCTCTGAAGGGCTCTTTGCAGCATCTCTATACCTGGAAAGGAAAAATTATTCACCAGCACCCAGACTGACCCACTAGATGATCAAGACACTCAGCTGGAACTTGGGAGGGTGAAGTTCTGCTCCCAGTTCAGCCAGTGACCACCTGTGAGACTCTGGATGTGTCTCTTAATCGCCACATTTTCATTCTTTCATTAAAAGAAATGCATAGTCCTAATCTGCCTTTGTCATACCAGTTAGCTTGTAATGGGTCCATAAAACCTTCACACCACACCTGTAAAATGTGAGTCTATAACCTCACACAGCCCCTCTCAGGACTACTCCAACCACCCATGCCACAGACCTATTAAAACACTGGTATCAGTATTAAAATATTCTCTAAAACTTGTTTCCAAATGTTTACAGTTGCAAGCATGATTTTCCCAGAAAACCGGTTTTATTTACTCACACAGACAACTAAACCATAGTAATCTGGAAAGTTTTGGATACACTGACATATTTGCAACTCTTTCATCTCAACATTTTGCATAATATCTCAACAAGTGTTACTTTACAATTACATTTCTGCTATTTTAAGTCCAAGTAACTGTCTGTGGTTTGAGCTCCAGTCCACATAAAGCTAACACAAAAGGCTGTGAAATATCATGGGCATTCTGAAAAGTTACCTAAGACCCAAGTCCTGCAGAAAAAACATAAAATAACTGATTATTTCTAATGGAAGGATATCTTTGCAAGGTTGCCCAGATAGAAAGCATATGCAAGCCTTTCAAGTTACAGCTAGGGCTATCAGAGCACACATTTTACACTAACAGCAAGAAGTATGATGGCCTACAGACACTACATAGACCTATATGTAGCTCAAAATAGCTCTTTATACTTTCCAGGTTTTTTATTCATTTCAGCTTCCTTACTTAAACATGCCAAACAGTAACGGGTTCCTTATTAAAACCTAAACAGTGTATAAAAACTAAGCCTGACAAATAACGAACATCACTGTGCCACTCTATTTACCCTGCAAGGAGAAAGCCAACATCCTCCTGAAGACAGAAAAGGGTAAATATCCTGACTGACACCTCCTGCAAGCCAGATTTACATAACGCTGAGCCCTAGTCCAGAAAGCCTTGACGCAGTCTCACAAAACCCCATAAGCCTTAAATCCTTTCTCCTGCCTGCTTAAGTGGGATGTTTTCAGCCTTCAGTGACACTGGGCTTGTTAATTAGTAAGGGGGGGAAGGGGGCAATAAATACACTTACAAAGTCGTCAGAGTGTTATCTGATACAACAGGAAGACGGAGTAATAACAAAAAAAATAGGGGAAACTTCTCCCGGGCAGACATAAGGGGAAGAGATCCCACAGGGCTGCGGAGAGGACTGCCGGACCCTGCTACGATCCCTGCCCCTCACCACCTCCCTAAGAAGACTATCCCCAGACTAAGCGACCAGGACTCCCCTCCTGAGCCTCCTCTTCCCCCGTCTCGTTTATCCACAGCGACCCCGGGCCGGGACCTCGGCGCCCTGAGGCGCCCTAGGGCTGGCTCTCAGCGTGCGCACCCGCGGCCCTGGGGAGGGCGCCTGAGGAGAGCGGACAACAGGTAAACCCATCCCCGAAGGAAGGGGAAGAGGTCTCGCGCGCCTGAGGGAAAGCTTGAAGCGGGCAAACGAAAGAAAAACCCCGACGGGTCGCAGGGAAGGCGGCCCCGGCACAGGCGGGTGGAGAGGTGTCCTCCCCGTCCGGCTGGCAGCCCCCAGCGCCCACGACCCTTGCCGTCCACTCACACAAACACAGCTCCACCACGTAGGCGTAGTAGGACCAGGCCACGACCAGGGCGATGAAGGCCACGGGCACCCAGGCCAGCACCTTCTGGCAACACTTGAGGACGTGGGACGGCGCCATCTTCCCTGCCGGGCCACCGCAGGAGGCATCAGCGCCGGCGCTGCAACGGGCGGCGGCGGCTTCAGCTCCGGCCGCCGCTGCAGAGCCAGCCCCGGGCGGGCGGGCGAGAAGGCACTGGGCGGGCCGCAGTGGGCGGGAGAGGGGCGGCCCCGGCACCCGCCACCGCCTCCTTACCGCGGGCGAAGAAAGGCCTCAGCGTCCCGCTGCCGAGTGCCGTTCCCCGGGAGTGAGGAGAGCAAGTCCTGCTCTAACAGAACGCGTCGGTCGCGGTGTTTGTACTGGCGGGGACGTTTCTGGGCGGGATCCTCCTCGAGCCATAAACCCTGAGCGTTGCCCGTCTGCGGTTGCGGGCCAGTCGGTGTCTGTCACAATGTGCTCGGGCGGGTGCAGGCACCCATACCTACGTCCCTGCTAGGCTGTTACTTTTTCCCTGCTCACCGAGCCAGTGCACTTACAGGGCTCAAACAGCTTGTTGGGTGGTGCAATGAGTATTTATTTATAAATAAATTGAGAGCTGTTTTCTGAGCTTCACTTAACACCTGACAGCTGCGGGTAGCTCCAACTACCATCCAGAAAGGCACTGCGGGGCGCTGCTTTGCGGGGCTGGTCCCCTTGAACGCGGATGTTCTTGAACTTTTTTAATGGTTGGAATTTTTAGCCTTACTACAGCACTGCTGTCGGTAGGATCCCGGGGTTGGCACAGCCCGTGGCACGACAAAAACCCCGTTTCCCTCCAGAACCGGAGGGTTCTGTGCTGGGCTTTCTTGTCCCAGCCCCTGCCGGGCTTCCGCGGGGCTCCGGCGCCACCTGATGGCAACAGGAGGGTCCGGCGGGGCCACCAGAGGCTGACGCGGCGGGGCCACCAGAGGCTGACGCGGACCGGCCGGCGGGGCCTGGAGCCCCTAGAAAGATAAACCCCGCAGGGCGAAGGGTAAGGCTTGAGCAGCACTGGAGAGTGGTGCCCCGTAAGGAGCGAGACTGGAGAAACCAGCAAAGGAGGTGGCTGGTGCGGGTGGGCAGAACTGGGTTTCGGGATCTCATATTTGAGTGTGAAGAGGTGAAGGGGGTGGTAGGGCGAGAGCAGTGCCTTTGCAGGAGACAGGGGCAGTTATGGCCTTGCCTGCTGATGAGATGATGGAAAAATACTAAGAGGAGTGATCGGGAATTGAGAAGACCATGAACCTCTAACAGCTGATGGGAAAGGATGCCCCAGACAAATGCCCAAGGGTCAGCAACTTGTGTGTGCTCAAGTGCGTGTGTGTTTAGCTGGGTATCAGAGCAGAAGGAGGAAGCAGTGACCACCGATCTTGACATATACAAAATAACTGTGGTGCATGGAGCTGTGCCCAGGGACCACAGAGGGAACACTTCGGGATCAGCTCCAACTGTGTGGGGATGCTAGAATGTGGGAGCAGGATCAGGATGGTAAGGAAGGGAGTTACAAAATTGCATGTAGCAAGAGCTGCTAAAGAAAGGGATTACAGGGGAGAGGGAGAACTGGTGGAACAGCTTGGCCTGGCCCTTCTTGAGGGAGACCTGGCAGATGTGGAGTGACTGGTTACATGGACAGCATCTCGGTTATGAGGACCAGTCACTCCAGAGAAGTACTGACAAGCACAAAGCCTTTTGGATTTAACATGAACTAGGAAAATCTTGGGCTCATGTGCTGGTCAGCACATTAGGAATATTGTTAAAGTATCCCAGCTCCCCTAATCTTCATTCTGTTTGTTAAAGGTGTAAAAACATGCAACAGCTGCTGGCATGTGCTTTCCCTCAAGATCTTGAGGGAGTTTAACATTTACATTCGAGACAGTGGGAACAGATTTAAATGCTTGGTGTCCAAGTAATGAGTATTTGTTAACAGTCCTTTTAAAAGTAACTGGTTTTACTTTTAAAAGGGTGTGGAATGAGCAAAAATTAAACAAATAAATTAGGGTTTTGTATTTGAGCACAATATGGGGAAGGTTCAGAAGTTGCATGGATTCTGTGGGCTACCTTTGCAACCAAAGTAATTCTAGAGGAACACAATTTCATCAGCCTGCTTGTGCTGCAGGTTAGTTTGGGACACTGAGCATATTGATCCGGTAATGTATGGAATGAAATAAGGAATGTCAAAAATAGAGAATGCCAGAAATTAATTATTCTGGAACACATTTGGACCGTGCTGCCTCTTCTGTACTGCCTGCCTGGCAAACTGGCTGCTTGGCAAATGTCATGGAACAGTACAGAATCTATGGGCACATTTGACATTTAACAATCCTTAATTATTTTGATATTGAAATCCTCTCAGCTAAACTCAGGAAGATGGGGATGGGGAATTGAATTTTGAATCCTATAGAAAGTAATTTGGTAACAAGCTTGGGATGGTTATCTGATGCAGTGACAACGATAACCACCTGGGATAGGCAGAAGTGGCACATGCCAAAAGGGACTGCCAGACCAACAGAAAATACTTCTGAGGTGGTCTAACAGAAAATATCTCTGAGGTGTTCAACTGAACAGTATGCCTGGCTATTTATTGTACCAAGCACAACTGCTGGCAACTGAAACAGTGAAACAGTGGTTAGATGCCTGTAAGGAGATAATTTCTTTAGCATGGGCAGTACAGCAGAATCCTGTTTCAGGAGGGTGATCCTGCTGGGTTCCCCATCAAAACTACTCCCTGCCCAAACTACCTGATGTGGGAACATGGAGTGAGGAGGGGTAGGCTTGCACCCTGATCCTGGGCAGTGGGGAGATGACGGGGGATAAGACTGTAATGCAATATCATTGGGTGTAATCTGCAAGTTTTAAGAATTACATTTAGTTTTGTAGTTGTGTATGTTGTTAATAATTTAATTACTGTGTTAGTTTCTTAGTATTCAGTGAATAGACATTATACTGTCAAGCCTGCAACCTAAAGGGAAGGGAGCTGGACCTGGGAAGTAACACTAGTTTTTTACCAAGTGTGTGCTGTGTGGGGCTGGCTGTTACTGTGCACTGACCTCCTCTTGCTCCCACCAGCTTTCCTAACAAAATCCCATGACCCTTTGCAATAAGCACAATTCCTAACATGGAAATTAAGCAGCGTAGCCATGAATAAAGATAGGCTTACATAGCAAATGGTTTACTGTGCTAGGGAAAATGTGAGGTGATCCAACATCACCCTCCTTATCCCAGTCTTTCTTAGAGCAGAATCATAGAATCAAACTAGGTTGAAAAAGACCTTTAAGATCATCAAGTCCAACCCCAGTACTGCCAAGTCCACCACTAAACCATGTCACTAGGGGCCTCATTTACATGTTTCCTGAACACTAGCAGGGACGGTGATTCCACCACTGCCTTGGGCAGCCTGTTCCAGTGCCCGACCACCTTCTTGGTGAAGAAATTTTTCCTAATATCCAGTCTAAACCTCCCCTGGTGCAGCCTGAGGCCATTACCTCTTGTCCTATCACTTGTTACTTGGGAGAAGAGACCAGCCACCTCTTCTCTCCATCCTCTTTTCAGAGAGCTGTAAGGGTGTGGTAAGGTCCTCCCTGAGCCTTCTCTTCTTCAGACTAAACTCCCATGGTTGCCTCAGCCACTCCTCTTAAGAACTGTGCTCCAGACCCTTCACACTGACTTTGTTGCTGATGCTGACTCCAGCTTCACCCACAGGGGTATCGATGGGGCCACGTGTGCTTTGACACGACCCCCTTTTAGCATGTGTCAGTAGTGAACTGCAGTGACATGTGCTTTGGAAGGCGCCTGACACCAGCAAAGCTGGAAGTCATGACATGGCCAATATTTCTGTTCAGACATGCCTTGGGTAGGACAGTTGCATAAACCTAGGACAGGATTGATGATATTTGACTAGCTATTGTCCAGTAACATTTCTGTGCAATGTGTCCATACTGATAGGAACTGAAGTGAAACTAAATTAATCAAGGTTGTGAGGCGGCAAAAAGGGACTATTCATCCCATGTAGTGCCCCCTACGAGGGGTTACACTGCACAAGTTGCTCCTTGGCACAGCTGGCAGGAACTAACATCTTCGATTTCTCAAAGACATCTGGGATGTCTCTGCAAAAATCTCTTGAGAAGAAACCAGCTCCTCCAACAGAAGCCAAGCAGGATGGAAGGAACCTCTGCTGGAAATCACAAGAGTGCCTGTTTGGCTTCAAATGGCTGCATTGCAGCTCTTGCAAACTGCTGCTGTAGATGTGGGGAGGGACAAATGATCACACTTGGAGCAGATGCTGTGAGGCTGAACAATAGCTGGGGATGCTCTGTCAGGGGCATGGCTGCTCACCTCACTCTCATCTGATCCTGTAACTCAAATAGTGGAAAAAAGAAAGAGAAAAAAAGGTGTCCCCTGCCCATTTTCACATTTACAGCTCCATATCTGGCTGCCCACCTGCTTTAGCCACAGAAAGAACTGCATGAGAGAAGTGAAACATTTCTCCTTGCAGCCTCAGCACTGGTTAGTGTCTGTTGCACAGTTTCAGATGTTTGCTGGTCTACTTGCAATAAGGAGTTTATGAAGGTTGGCAGGAACAGGTAGCACAATCTACTGCACTGTAAATTACTGTCTTATCCTTTTCATCTTCCTCCCGCCCCCGATTAAAAATACAGCTACAAACATTTGGAAAAGGCGTCTTAGAGTAAGACACCACAAACACTCCAGATTTTCTGTACTATTTAGATCTCATAACGTACAACAATTCAATCTCCATTTTGTTTCTGTATTTTTCTCCTCTCAGGGTAGCTCACTGTCAATTCCAGGAACATGGAATTCCCAGGCAGAAGCATAGAATCATTGAATAGTTAGGGTTGGAAAAGACTTTAAGATCATCTAGTTCCAACCCCCCTGCCATGGGCAGGGACACCTCACACTAAACCATGTCATCCAAGGCTCCTTCCTACCTGGCCTTGAACACCACCAGGGATGGAGCAACCCATTCCAGTGCCTCACCACCCTAACAATAAAGAATTTCTTCATTATATGCAATCTAAACTTCCCCTGTTTAAGTTTTAACAAGTTACCCCTTGTTCTATCACTACAGTCCCTGATGAATAGTCCCTCCCCAGCATCCTTATCGGCCCCCATCCCAACAGCCTGTTAAATGGAAATTGATCCAAAATGATAATTTGTCTCATTAGGAATCTTATTAATATCAGACAGATCAGGTTTTTGAGGTCTTGTTTCTGATATACACATAAAACCAACTGCGATTGTGTAAGTATTTGCTCTTCACATTCCAGTACAGCTCATGTAATCTGGTATATACCACCTGTGATCAGTTGCCCTTGTTTGTGTTAGGTCAGGGTATGTTCCTGGAAATGGGGAAACAATGCAGAAGACTTTATGCTGCAGTTCTGGTACTGTGGATTATTCTGAACTGAGATAATATTAAAGGAACAGTAAACTCCAGAATGAGTTCAATCTGTGTTGATTAAACTTTAAACTTTGTAACTTTAAACTCCATGGAGGAGGATGATGCTACAAGCAGGTAAAAGTTGGGAATTTTTTTTTTATTTTAACTGGATTTCAAAATTTTACTGCAGACTTAAATTTATCTAACTGCTGTTTTGCAGTGAATGGACAACCAAGACCCTTAGAATCTAATCAGGTAAAATACCTGCGTCGAGAACTGATAGAACTTCGCAATAAAGTCAATCGTTTACTGGACTGTTTAGAACCACCAGCTGAACCAGGCCTTTCCACTGACCTGCCTGACAGTGGTAGGTAGCCTGTCAAAGCATTGTTTGGTTTGATTTGCAGAGTTGGGTGCTGTTTAATAAAATGAAAAATGGAGTCTTGAATATTGGTTCTGATCATTTGTAATTGTTGCTTGATGGTTCAGAACATAGTTTTTGATGCTTTCTATTTGAGAGACAGAATTTTTATATGAATTACCTGGAGTAAAGCACTAAGCTAATTTGGGAATAAAACTAAAGTCTTGAGTTTCTGTGCCATGTATGAAAATGCTTTAACTAACATTTGTGAGTCACAACATTTTGAGAGAGCTTTGAGCTGAATTAATAGCTCGTTGTTGCTGAAGAGTTCTTGCTCCCAGCTTAGCACTCCCACTGCTTACTCTGGGCTAGCTCTGGTGCTTGTCATGTTGCTGGGAGAGTTTGATTCACTAAAACAGTGAAAAGTGAATTCAGCGAAAATTATATCTACTTTGTTTGCCAGGTTAGGAAATTGAATCCACATATTTTGAGCTCAGACCAGCATCAGAGCTGTCTCAGGGTAAGCAGCACAAGTGTGCAGGTAGGGATGGGAAAGGATTATGGGGGAGAGCAGAATGGGAAAGGATTCTTCGAGTTATGAGGCACTGATCTCCTAGCTTAGGGCTATTGTACTGTAAAAACTGTACCTCTGTGTGCTTAGCTACAGATTCTGGGTAATCTAGGCACAGAAAATAATGACACAAAGTCATGGAGTACAGCATTCTGGGTAAAGAGGCAAACCAAGAACTCCAACCTTTCTTTTAGAAAAAGCTGCTTTTGTATTTTAGAGTGTAAGCAAAACTAGCCAGTCTAAACCCTGTCTGCACTTGGTTTTAAGAGAAAATGTGGCACCCTACTATGTAAGGGGTTTCTGAGCGTTTCACTGCTAGGCGTACAATTGTAATTGATAAACATTACCTGTCAGTTTAGGAAGAATTGAGGGAGAAGGGGATAGAAGAAAAAAAGCTGCTATAATAAGCTGGAACCCATACTATAAGTTACCTTAATTTTGAATTCTCTGTAGGCAGGACGTACCACAACAATATGTTTAAAGCAGGAGCCTTGTATCTTTGAATTGAGAATGATACAAGATACTCCGCAGTGTCAGTGTATCTTCAAGTAACTGTGTAATGAGACTTAAACTCTCTGATTCAGCACAGTTTGAGCTACAACAGTGATTCATCACTATTTTATTAACATAAGTATTTCAAAAGTTAAAATATTCCCTCACACCCCAAACTATGCAATTCAAAGTTGCTACAGTACAGTGCATACATATGATTGTATTTCAGATCTTGGGAATTAATAATGAGGCATTTTGTTTTGTAGATGCTGTAGATGGGAGGGAAGAAAAGCCTGCTGCTGCTGACTCTAGTGTTAAACCATCTACTCAAGTCATAGCGGCAAGCATGTCTGCATTTGATCCGCTGAAGAACCAGGATGAAATCAGCAAGAATGTCATGTCAGCATTTGGCTTGACAGATGATCAGGTGTCAGGTAAGAATATGTCTTACAAAAAGGAAAGCAAAACCTGTTTGTAATTAGTGACTCTAATCTTGATTTGTAACAAAGTATTTTATTTTGGATATATTAAGCTGTCTTCAATATTCAGTATTTCTTTTCAGAATCCCAAAACTTGGTATGTTAAGGTCTTGTAACTGTGTTTGCTAACTTTTGTATACAAAATGTTGAAATGTTGCTTTTGCTTTTAGCAGTGTGCTTTAGCTTGTAGTAGAAAATGGCTTACTTGTTTTACTAAAAAAATA
Source organism: Micropsitta finschii (assembly GCA_034783455.1). NCBI lineage: Eukaryota > Metazoa > Chordata > Aves > Psittaciformes > Psittacidae > Micropsitta > Micropsitta finschii. The sequence continues at coordinate 22,573 of JAVHNF010074482.1, forward strand.
TAAATGCTTATTTAAATTTATTGTGTAGACTAATTTAACTGGTATCTGCCAGTGATAGCAAATCTTTATCCACTGCTCTGCTTTGGGTTTGACCTTACAGTTCATGTTCTTGGCTTGTGTTTTGCTGTGTGGGTCAGTTGGAATGTTTTGTGTGACCCTACCTTTTCTCTGTTCCATTTAAAAAATAAATAGTGTTAACTTTTTTACAGTTAACAAAAAGGAATAATATATTTGTCTGAACTGTATTTGTTCTTGAAGAGCTGCATGACTGCTGGCCCTACCTAGTAGTAGCATGATAAACATAGAAAAACTGATTATACTAAACTGAATGCAGCAAACTTAAGACAGGATTACTGATGTTAAAAAAGCAATGTAGAATATAATTGGGAGTGATGCAGAATACAGAGAAGTGATTTTTCATAGAATCTGTGAGTCTGACAAAGTTCAGTGTAGCACTGAACCCTGAAGATAAAACTGCTTTTAGCTGACGGTATGTGCTGTGTACTCTCAACTTCAGAGCAAGTAAATTTTATGTGATGAATGATGCAGGTGGGTAAAGGAATAGCAACTGGAGCTTGTTTCTGCAGCATAGCTGCCTTGGCAAAAGTGTGTGGTGGTAGGAAAGGATCTGCACTGTGTGATTGCAACTGTGCAGGATCCAAAGTTGTACCCACAGACAGAGTGGCTGTCTTCAGGTTGGGGTACTGGTCTGTGGATCAGGCCTATTGCATGATCTGTTCCTCCATGGCATATTTTTTGTGTTGTCACAGCACAGTTATTTCACAAACCAGGTAAAGGTTTGATAGTTTTTGAAAACTTACACTGGGTTGTCTCTGAACAATGAAGTGATGGAGTAGAGCATTCAGTACAGCTGGCGTAAAACTGGAGCTTACTGTTGAAGGAGTGGTTTTGTCTTGTTACAAAGCCTCAGTGTCACTTCATGCTTCGATCACAGCTTCATTGTTTATGTGTCTCCATAAATTTTTCTGATTGAGTGAGCTTGACCATGCTTTGAATGTACAAAGAACTTCATAGAGGATTAAGCAGGATATAAGAAATCACATTTCTAAAGCTGTAATTCTGCAGTTATGTATATAAAGGCAAAACCAGAAGTAGGCAGATTTGATTCCTTTTCTCCCCAATAAGGGTACCATGAAAACACGATTAATGGCTTGTTGGATGTGTATTTATATTGCGTAAATATAATGTTCTTAAAAGTGAACTTGAAGCAATTCTAATGATTGTGCTTAATTTTAGGCATGTATTTTAAAGTAGTGTCTCATAGGTAGCATTCATATAGCTAGGAGCCGGGAAGATTCGTGTGGACCACAGTAAAACTCTAGTGCATTTGACCAGTTTCACACAGCCTTTCACCTTTGCTCCAGACAAGAAAGAATAGGTATGTAGGTGCATGTGCTGTCCAAACATAGCAAGTCTTCAGTGGACATATGCAAGATTAATGCTTGAAGCAGTGGAAGAAGCATGTTATGGAGGGGTTTATCCCACAGATGGGTCAGGTTCCTTGGAAGGATGAAATTTGAGTTGCCTAAAGACAGGTTGAAAATTCCCCCCATATATTCACAGGAGAGTTTAGGTGTTGCAAATATGTGCAGTTCTAGCTTGGTTGTGACTCTCAGATGGAAATCTATGGAAAACTGAAAAAAAATGTTAAAACTTTGCAAAGGAGTGGTCTTGTGCAAGAGTTTTAATTCAAACTCTGTTAGTTTGATGTGCTGTATGTTGTCCTTGCTCCTCTAGGACCACCCAGTGCCCCTGCAGAAGAGAGATCTGGAACACCGGACAGCATCGCTTCCTCCTCTTCTGCAGCCCACCCGCCTGGGGTTCAGGCACAGCAGCCACCCTATCCTGGCACACAGCCACAGACTGGTCAGGTGGAAAGTAAGGAGCATGTTTTCTGCTGTGTAAAGCATGAATGATGATGTCTGAATCTGAGGGATCAGCAGTTATAACTTCATATTAACAGCCCAAAGTCAATACCAAACTACAAAATTATCTGTTCCAATAGGCAGCTTTTTTCCTGAAGTGCTGTTCAGCATAGAAACAGCAGATGGAGCAATAGCTTTATGTAAAGGTAGATGTAAGGTGAAGAGGATTTTCATAGTACTGTTCTCTACTTGCATCTGTTCTCACTTTACTGTAAGTCAGATTTATACAGGCTGCACAATACATCGGAAGATCTTAGTTCCTATCATGCTCTGTGTGTTGAATCAAGCTTTTACTCAGCTAACAGTTTGTTTGCTTGTCTTCTGTGAATTAAAAATGTTGTTTACTCTTCATTTCTGTCTAACAAACCAGAGCCACTATTTCATTGCTTCTTTATTATGTACAGCTCTATCCTAGTCAGGTTAAAGCTTGTGACTATCTCATTGCTTTATAATTTTTCTGTGTAATCCTTGAGTGCCTCAGCGGCTCTCCTTTAAGGCTTAAGGTCTTAACTCTGGTGTGCAGATTCCTTTATACTGTGCCCTTTTACACGTTTTTTTTTCTTCTAAAAATACACCTATTCAGAGGTTTGCTGTGTTCGGGCATCATTGTTCTATTGATACTTTTGAAGAGCACTGAGCCTTCAGGTCTGCATAGTTTTGAAGGAAACTGTCTGTGGAATGCCTTTGGTATATCTACCTCAGTATGAAGTACAACGTAAAGTTGTTTCTCTGCTAGTGTAGAAACAAGTTGCAGCCCTCTGATGCTTTCTGTACTGATGTAATGCTGAGACACTTGAGAGGCATTGCTAAGGAGGATCACGGTATCCACAGTCACTTGGAATGTGTTGGCTGAAGGGCAGTGTAACATTCTGACATTGTTGCAGAGCATTTGAACGGTTCTTAGTTACGGATAATATTTAAGCAGGCATGAATGCTATTGGTTGCAATAAAGCTTATAAAACACTTATTTTGCTGCTTTCAGCTTTGGGGTTTGGTTTTTGCCTTCTTTTTTTTTTTTTTTTTTCTTCCTTTTCCTTGTTTCCATATGAATTGCTCAGGTGATATGAAGAAACATAAAGAAATGTCTTTGTAGCTTAAAGATACAGTTCTTTTGTCAGTAACAAGAAAACTTAATATTCAGAAAATATACGCCCTCAGTTACTGAACTTGCATTTTATGAATTTAGTCCTTTTACTTCCGTACAGTAACATACGAGGTTTTAAGTGTCGATGTTAAACTAGACTGAAACAAATGAAATGCTCTAAAGCACTACCAGCACTAAGTTGGAATGCTGACTGGCTGCTAACATCAGGGAAGGGAAAAAAATACTTGTTTCAGCAAAACTCACTGTACTTGGGAAAGAAGTTGTCTAGTCTTATGTTTCAGGCTCATGTTTCAGAGTAGATATAATGATTTTTCTGAACTTAGGTTGAGGAAAGTAGAGTGCTTTTTGGTTTTTGTATTTTTAAACATTGAACTGTGCTGTGCCTTTGCCCAAGTCCTTTTTTATTTTTAGGTAAAAGTACAACAGCAATAACTGTGAAGGATTTGGTCTGCAGCTTATGCAGTTCTTACTATTGCCACTGAATACATTAAGTATTGATTAGATTCACTCTATGAATAAAATAGGTTCAGTTCTTGAAGAGATCAGAAGTCATTATTGCACTTCGTTTATCAGCAATACTAGTGGCAGCGCTTATGCTGTGCCTTTATGCGCATGGTAAATAGTGGTCTCTTACCAAAGCTGGGTAATGTGAGTGTAATTATCAACCTGAGGTTTGATTTTTAATTAACTAAGTTGCTTTTACCCAAAGTGTTCAAAGACCTTACTTTGAAACAGGGAGTATCTTTCCATACTTCACTGTCTGATAGCACCTCAGTCCAGTGGTCATTTAGGGACCTGTGCTGTTCCATGAGAATCAGTGCAGGACCATGGCCCACCCAGATCTTTGGCTAAGTTTTGATGGTCAGGTTTTCAGCAGGATGGTCTGGTTTTCAACAGAGCACGTTCTTGTTATAAATTAGCTTTAAAATACTAGTTCACTTCTGAAAAAAAACCAAAAATACCCCAAGCTGTGCTTCTGCCCCATCTTCCCAGTATTTGCTGAGGAAAACTTCAAGGGGAAAAAAGAGGCTTATGAAAGGTGGAAGCAGGGACAGGCAGCCTGGGAAGACTATACAGGGATGTTGTCCAGGAAACTAGGGACCAGTTTAGGAAAGCTAAGGCCCGGTCAGAATTAAACTTGGCTAGGGATGTGAAAGATAACAAGAAGGGATTCTATAGTTACATTGGAAATAAAAGACAGACTAGGGAAAATGTAGGCCCCCTCCGGAAGCTATTAGGAGAACTGGCTACCCTGGGTTTGGAGAAGGCTGAGGTTCTTAATGACTTCTTTGCCTCAGTCTGCACTGGCAAAAGCTCTGACCGCACCACCCATTGTATTGTGTACAGTATTGTGTGCAGTTCTGGTGTCCTCAACATAAAAAGGACATGGAACTGTTGGAACAAGTCCAGAGGAGGCCACGAGGA
>JAVHNF010074492.1:5225-18844 GCA_034783455.1 Micropsitta finschii
GTCAGACTAAATATTCTGAGCAGTAACTATAAACATCGGTGTTATCAGTACCGTTCCCAGGCCGAAAGTCAAAACCATAGTGCTGTACCAGCTACTAAGAAGAAGAAAAAATGACTGCTGCTGCTGAACCCAGGACAGCCTTACTTTGCCATTGTCTTTCTCCTTGGTTAGGATAGATGTGGCTAGGCGCAGAAGTGTTCTTATGCTGCGTAATTTCCATCTGAAGTTCCACATCATTATCTTTTAGAGCTCACACTGACATAGAAAACGAAGGGAACGAGAACCTGGATAAATGTTAGTGAATGAACCAGACAGGTGGTTTGACTTCTTTGTGCTTACCTGAAGGAGAATAAATTGTGAAGGGACAGTTTAGTGGTTTATGTTTTTTTTGTAAACAATAATTCATTCTATGTTTGTTATCTAATTATGGTTACCTAAAAATTATTAAGAAGCAATTCCATACATGCACATTTTTACTGCAAGATAAGATTTTATTTATTTCAGTGTTGGCTAAATAAAATAAGTTGGTGTTTTGGAACTGAGTGTGGGTATAAGCTTTTATTCATAAATCCGCTATTTCGTTTTAGATAACCCTATTGCTTTAGTCCAAATTAACTTTAGGTTGTTGGCCCAGCATGGTAATGAGAACATCTATTAAATCGGAAAGAAATATTTCCAGATGAGGTGCTGGGGTACCAAAAATAAACCCATGTGATCAATCCTGTTTAAAAAATGTATTAAAATGAAGAAGAAAATAACTGAGAGCTGAGTCTATCTGAGAACATTCAGCTTTCCTGGTTTGTTTTCTTTCTTTTCGCAAAACTGGCTGTTACTTTAAGTCTTTAAGGGCGAGTGTACTATCGAAATCTAAAACTTAATGTAAGGAGAAAATTGCTCTTGCAGAACTTCTGGTGGTAAAGGAAAGGTAGATGATTACTATGATATGATCAGGCTCCTGAAAGATCTGTGCTTGCAAAGGGATTATGGTTTTACATACCAAGCTGAGATATCTAAAGCTAGCTCTTCCTCGTGTGATGAATGCTTAAACATAATTGCCTTTTGAAGTCTCTCATGGATGCTGCCAATGCCATAAGGACCCTAAAGTTTTAGACTTTTAGTTTGTTAGGTTCTTATTGCAGCTGATTAATGGTGGGATCTAGAGGTCAAATGCATCATGATAGCTTTTCCTTCAGCGTGAGTTTCACTGGAATGTAGTAAGTTTTAATGAGAAAAGAATCTTTTTTTTCTGCTTGTAAAACAGAAGCACTAATGAGCCATCCCTCTTATAGAAGTGTTACAACAGCAGGGACCTGGATGAAACTTCTGTCAGTATTTCATGTGCTGAGCTAATATAGCAGTATGCTTGACCTTTTGTCCATCCCTTCATCTAAACAGAGAAGTGTGACGTATGTCTTCATTGGGCAGTGTTGATCATAGAATCACTTCGCTTCAAAAAGGAAACTCAAGGGTTAAAACACTTAAATCCCTGAAAACAGCTTGTTTTATTTTACAGCATGTCCGTGCCCATCTACGTCTGTGCTGTCATTTTTCTGCATGCCATGGAGAACTGGCATGCAGCAGGATTTGAAATTTATTCTTTTTCAGGGGGGTGAAGGGCTGCAAGATGGTTTTGGTATTAAGTGCCCACACAGATATGCTAATGACAAAGAACATTGAACTGAATTCAACTGCCCACAGAAATGATCTGAAGCTGTTTAAAGAAAAATCCCACTGACTGACAAGTTTGTGTACTATTTAACTGGTCTGTGCAGAGCCAAATGATAAGTGAAATCCTGTGCTCTAAAGAAATGTTATTTGTATAACAGCTTAAAAAGACGGCTTTCTTTCAAATTCTGTATATCAAACACTTTTGCCCTATAGCTTTATAGTAGCTCATTATTACCAAAGAGGCTTTTTTTTCCCCACAGCAAAATAGAATTCTAGGGTTTTACTGACAAGAGAGATACGGTGACCACTAGGATGTGGTTTTGCAGTGAGTACTAACTTTCTATATCTCTCATCTATAAACTTTTAACCCATGTCATACAACTCCTTTGAAATTTTTGACTTGTAGATGATTTACAGTTGCCAGCTCCAGACCTTTCAGCATCTAAATAGTGTCCTTTAGATGATGCTAGTAAATAAGAAGGAAGTGGGTTTTGGATTTGGTTCCAATTATGCAATTGTGCCTTTTCTTCTGTTGTGGCTTAAAAAAAAGATCTCTTGGAAGTTTTAATATCCTTCCTGTATTTAATTACAACCAGGCTCCAACAAATACTGTAATAAGTTGGTTTCTCTTGGATTGAAAATCTGCAAGAAGTGTTTTTCATTTTACATTTCTGTAATTTTGGAGTGTATTTTTTTTTTTTTTTGCCCAGATTCCACAGACAGGATAATGTGGTTAATATTGTTTGTATTATATGATTGTTCATCAGACATTTCTCTGCTTCTGATTAATATGCTTTAGTTTGTATTTGCCATAGTGAGCACTTCATCTTCTCAAAAATTTGAAGTGACCTTAGAAAAACCAAGCAAAGTGGTATAAATCATTTTCTATTCCATCTGTGTGCTTTAGTTTAGTGGTTAGTTTTCTGAGATGATGGTGAGGTTTAGAAACTATTAGGTTTTATTTCTGTACCACTTTTCCCCAAGATGATTATATTTAAGGCTTATCTATTTAAGGTGCTTTTAGTGCTCTCTCTTCAGGGCTTTTATAACATATCTTTTCGACTGGTAACACTTACATACTGCCTGTAGGATATAAATGACATCACAGGGTTCCTGAGCAACGACTTGTATGGGAAATACTGATCTTGGAACTAAAATACTGTTTGGGTGTGTTGACTGCATCTTGTTGCTTCTCTGCTTGCTTAACTGAGAGTTGCGAGTAGACTGACTCCAGAAAGATAATCTGCTTTATTTAGGGATCATTGCTGCTGGTGATTTTGGAGGCCAGCTAGGAGGACTCTTACACAGTTGTTTTGGGTATGGTTTGAATAAGTGTTTCCTTTTTACAAGCTTATAAAGCATAGTTTTTGCAAAACACTGTATTCTTAATCTCTGTTATGATAAATAATTGTGTATGCACTGTATGGAGCCATTGTCTTGTTCACTGCACAGCTCTGATATGGAAAGATAAAATCTGAATCAATATGAACATTTCTTTAAATATGTGCTGTGCATTAAACACTCTTCTTGGCTACTATTCTTGATAGTTTCCACTGAGAACATCAGTATAACTAAGAACAGAACTTATCCCTCGGGGTTTGAAGTAGCTAGAATTTTATTGAATAGAGCAGAAGACCATACTAACATGACAGTAACTCAATTTAATATTAGCCTCTGTGGAATGTGTGTTGTGATTTCTAATGATTAGTTATGCAAAAAGTCATTGGTAGATCATACTCCAACTCTTGGATTTTTTTAATGGCTTTCTTTACTCTGTAAACAGAATACATACCCAGAGAGCTGCGATCCGACAGTAAATTCTGTGTCTTTTTGTCTTTGCTGCTATTGTTCTTGTGGCAATGAAACTAATCCTCAGTGTATTAGCTTCATTTTCCCGTGTTGAGCTACCTCTGTCATCAATTAGAGAAAGGCTACAAAGGAGATAGAAATGTGTCCCCCTTTAATACACAGAAAAAATAGAAAATGGCTATCTGGAATGGGTAGGAGAGTTTGAAGACAAAGGAAGACATTTCCTTTAATGAGTTTATTATTTAGATGACCTTTGAATAAGGGTATAATTCTGGAAATGGAATCAAGATGTTTGTTGTAGTTTTATTACCAGCAGATCATATTTCGGAATCATGCTAAGTATTGAGAGAAAAAGGATAACCAGAGTAGTTCGAAAGAAACAGGCATGATTTAACCAACTAGTAGCAGAAAAAGCACTTTTAGTGTACCCCAGAAGCTCACCTCTCCCTCCAAATTCATAGAAACCTTCAGAAGTAATTCAGTAAATTGGTTAAATTTGGACAGGACCTTTGAACACTTTGTGCACTACTTATTTATGTAAATAGCATGGAAAAGGGCTGTAACCTGATGGAAGAGGTTTCAAGTTAATGTCATGGAAAATTTTAAGTTGTGAAAACAACTGATTTCTATGTGCTCTTGAACCTCTGGAAATCTAATAAACCTTAACAAGTATGTTGTTTTGGGGTATGCTGATGGAATGCTAGCTAACATGTCAACACTGCTTGGTTTGATTGGTGCAGGTAGCTCTGATGGAAATTCTTTCTAGGTTGTAATTCATAAAAAATGTGAATTAAAGAATAATGGTGAAATAAATTTCAGTTCTTTTTGGTCTCATGGAGCTCTGCTGCCATGGCTATGTTTCTCCATGTTTGTATTATTTAACACTATTGTTTCTGGCTCATCAGTTAAATGACAAATTCTTTGGAGTAGTGGCATGTGAATAGGCCAGAGATCGTAATTCATTAATTATGTATTGTAGTGAAAGCTCTAAAAAAGAATGTTCAGAATCTTGTTTAGGACTTCAAAACCAGGTACCCATTGAACTCTACCTAAAAGTCAGAATTCCGTTATTTGTAATAATCCTTTGCCTTCTCTGGAATGAGTATTTGTTGTACAAGATTTCTCTGATAAAAATTATGTGCAGTTGCTTTCATTCAGGCTTCCTCTGTAATGCAGTATTTTGGGAGTTTTGTGGTATTATTTAAATATTTTGATTGATTAAGGAAAAACTTTCTTCTTCAGAGAATCATTTACAGATTTTTTTGTCATTATGGCAGAAATGCCATATTTTGACTCCACACTTACTGGTAACAGTAACCCATTTATTTCTCAAATCAAATAGAGCCTTGCACCACATTTCTCTGACTTGTATGCTGTTTAATAACATAGTAGGCAAACCACATCTGCATGGGGGACAGTCGTATGGTACCTCTCTTGCGGCAGTGGCTCGGTAATAGTCTTGTGCATTGAAAAAAATCTTGTTTCAAACATTTCATTCTGTTGCATGGAGTTGTTTCTTGTGTCATCTGTGTAGTGCATTAGCAGGTAAGTACTTAATGGGTAGTTTCCAGAGATCTTTGTGTTGCAACTAATGCCAGTGTTTTTCTGTTCAGTAATGTTATGACCAAAGGAGATGTGGTTGTGATGATAGGGTTGGAATATTTGCACGTTTCTCATCCAACCAAATAGCCATGGGCTGGTTCTGTATGTGCCTATGTATCAAATGAACAAAATCTGAAAACCTACTTGCTTGCGCTTCTGCAGCACAGACTGTTGAAATTACTGTTATTTTTGTGGAGGACAGTTCTCCACAGATAAGATGAAATTGTTATTGTAAAGAACAGACAAACACACTTAAGATGCTTTTTCTTGTGCAAGTCTTAATGCTGATAAATGTGGAGGCAAAAAGTTGAGTGCTGAGAATGTTTAGGTGTGTGCATGTTTTCATTGTAAATGGCACTGTTTCTAACCTGAAGATCTGAAGTGAAAAGTGCCTTAATACAGCTTCTTTTGGGTGTTGGAAGCTTTCCGTGGAAAAGCATCCTTAATACCAATAAAACAACAGAATCCTTCACAAAGTGTATGCAGCATCCAAATTGGAGCATCTGGATAGTGCCCTATTACAAATATAAGAAAAATTGCTGTTTATTCTGATGCTTGTCCTCACAGGTAATTAATTTTTATATGAGAAAAATAACATCCAGACAAACAGATTTTGAAGTTTTGCTCTTTTCATTCTCAGCTGTCAAATGTAGCTACTGTTTTTAGAATAGAGTCGTTTAGCTTGGCAAAGACCTTCAAGATCATCAAGTCCAATTATTAACCTAGTACTGCCAAGTGCACCACTAAACCATGTCCCTAAGTAGCCAGAGAACAGCTGGTCTTACTATTAAAGACTGAGGTGAAGAAGGCATGAAGTACCTCAGCCTTTTCCTTATCCTTTGTCACTATTTCCCCCGACATCCAATACAGGATGGAGATTGTCCTTAGCCCTCCTTTTGTTGATAATGTATTTGCAGAATGATTTTTTGTTGCCTTTTATGGCAGCAGCCAGGTTAAGTTCTAGGTGGGCTTTGGCCCTTCTAATTTTCTCCCTGCATAACCTCACAACTACACCCTTGTAGTCTTCCTGAGTGGCCTGCCCCTTCTTCCAAAGATCATAAACTCTCCTTTTTTTCCTGAGTTCCAGGAAAAACTCTCTGTTCACCCAGACCAGTCTTCTCTCTGGCTTGTCTTTTGCGCTCTTTGCATATTCCTCAACCTACTCGCCTCCTCCCAGAGCTCAGTCACTAAGCAGAGGATTTCCTCTACCTGGGCACACCTTCCACAGCTCAGATTGTTCTGTGTTTTTCAAGGATGCTTGCAGTTCTTTCCATGAATAGAAGCCAGTCTGAGCACTTGCACTGTTTTATTAGAGTTCAAACTTAAACAGGGAAGTTTCAGGTTGGATATAAGGAAGAAGTTCTTTACTGTGAAGGTGGTGAGGTGCTGGCACAGGGTGCCCAGAGAAGTGGTAAATGCTCCATCCCTGGCAATGTTCAAGGCCAGGATGGACATGGTCTTGTGTGAGGTCTCCCTCACAGTAGAGGTGTCCTCATGGCAGGGGGTTGGAGCTGCATGATCTTAAGGTCCTTTCCAGCCCATACCTTTCTCTGATTCTGAACAATCAATGAAATGGAACCAGTCATTGTTACATAGAATTAAAAAACAGATGAGTTGTAATTCATATTAAATGCATAGGTTCTTGGTGGGAAAGGCTGTAATTAAGGAATAGTATAAGAAAATGTGTTACAGTATTAAAAACCTGCATAAAATGTAGCCCAGGAAACTTTTTCTGTTTCATTTTGCCTGGATTTAGCAAAGCTGTGTGAAAATTCAGAGCGTAGTGCATTTAATATTTCAGTGGCTATATATTCTTCCAGAGAAGATGGAGTCTTGAGGAAATGTCATTTATAGTCAAATGTCACTTACGGTTAACATTGTCTGATATGCCTGTTATCAGAGTCCAGTTTTAGTTTTTATAACTTTGCCAAAGCTTTTACTGTTTTGGCTGAATTTTCCACGTCTTGGAATTGCCAGAAAGTGATTTGTTTTTCCAAGTTACTATTAAAATGATTCATCTGTTTCCAGGAACAAGTTATGGGAAAATACGTTGATGGGTTGGGTTTTTTTTTTTTTGTTTTCCTCTGAGAAACTCAGTGCCTTCGTTCTTTGGAGTGGAAACTTGAACTCTGGCAGATGAATCACCCTTGTTTCAGGGAAGGAACTAAGGGTGGCAGAAGGTGCAATGCGTATGACATGCGATGTGCGTAAAGGCTCGTAGGGACTCTCTAGGAGATTCGGTGGAGTGTTGGGGCTGTGTATTCCTGCATAAGCTAGAAGTAAATATTCAGTAAATACCTACTAATAAAATGAGTCGGAAGTTCAATAGAAAACGAGTATAGGACTATCTGATTAAGATGTGTGTGTAAGTGCACCAAGATCTTGCACGGAGTGTACAGACTAATGTTGGATTTCTTGTGGCTTTTTTTCAATCTTATTATTCTCTTTAATAGATTTTTTAGGTGACAGATTCCTTAGAGTTGTTCTTGTATTGTCATCAGTCTGAAACAGAAGCTTTTCAGTAGCTGAGTACTATGGGGTTATTTTTTTTTTACACTTTTGGAAAAAAAGCCGATTAGCACTTTATTTTTATCAAGAAAATGTAATCAGGAGCGCGTGACTGCCATGCTGTGGGAAGCGCAGAAGTAAGCATTCATTCTGGTCTTCTATAAGCTCTGAGTAGCTCATTTAGAAAAATCATTTGTAGATCATTTATTTTTCTCGTTGTGTTTCAATGGACTTGGTTAGCAGTTCTCTGCTAGGCAAGTGCTTTGTGGTTTTGGAGCTGCCTCGTTTGGTCTGTATTTATGTAGTTTAAACTTTATTTTTTTTATGAAGCAAAAGTTGTTTCCAGCCTCATTTTCACACTGAAAAGTGAAATTCTACACAATTGATCACATGAAAGTGTGAACACTTTTGTTTTCTTTCCCTCTGAGAATCTGTGTTCAAGGCAGGGTTTTCAAATACGTTATCTTTGTTTTTCCTCATTGCATCTATTTTTGAATTGTTTCCAATTCATGAAGCACCTTCTAAAACATCATTTCTGTGATTTGATGTGTGCCTTTTGATTGAGTGGCTAACTTTAATCAGCAAGTTCCACTAAGTGCATGTCATTACTGGCACAAAGTTGAACACCTGCTTAAGTGACTGGTTGGAAGGCCCTAAGATAGGATCTAATATGAAACCTGTTCTAAAATTGTAGTTGTCATTAAGGATTTGGTTTTATCTTCACAAGATTGTGCTTATGACTGGGGTTCCACCATTTGCTGATGTTTCAGTGTGAAGAGCTTTCTTTAAGTGAAAGATGAATAGATGATAATTTCCTAGAATTTCACATTAAAAGAAATGGGTGTCACCAAGAAGAAAACGCTTCTTACCCAGAGCTTTAGTGTTCATAATGTGACCACAGACATTTTCTAAAGGGAGTGTAAACTCTTTGATAGTAAGCCCTGTCCTACATGATAGTAGTCATGATTTTTTAGTTAGTTTTTGCAGACCTCCTCAAAGTGCACTGTCAGTGCAGCAGTGAGGTGGTTGTAGATTAGTGAGAACTTATTTCTATCCTCATTAAGCCTCGTGGCTAAATGTAATTAGACTTCAACTGGAAGAGTAGGGTTTTCTTGGTAGAGAGTGAGGGTTTTGATGTTCTTGTAATACAAAAAAACCCACCCCTAAAACAACAAACACTCAAAAGGATTTAGCTTAGACAGTAGGAAGAAATTCTTCCCTGTGAGGGTGCTGAGGCGCTGGCACAGGTTGCCCAGAGAAGCTGTGGCTGCCCCATCCCTGGCAGTGTTCAAGCGCAGGTTGGATAGGGCTTTAAGCAACTTGCTTTAGTGGAAGGTGTCCCTGACCATGGCAGGGGTTGGAACTGGTTGAGCTTTAAGGTCCCTTCCAACACAAACCAGTCTGGGATTGTAAGAAACAAAAGCCAAGGGTCACCTCATGCACGTGCCCATGGAATCAGCTTTGACAGAAATACACAAATGAGAAGGGTGATGGGGGTAACCACAAAACCAGAATTAATCAGTCTCAAATGTTGATTTATTGGTGTTGAACTATTTATTGCAACATGGAAGGGGGTAAACATGTAAACCAGTAAAATCAGTCTTCAGGTAACTACCAGTATAGGATCAGTGATTTTGAGATGTTTGTTAGCATACACCAAATGAGGATTATGGCCTTGTGTTCAAATTTTTCTGCTGTAAAGATCATTCTTTCGTCTCTCCAGAAGTGCAGAGAAGGTTTAAGTGGAAGGTTTTTGGCCTTTGCAGAACAGGAGGCACTGACATTTTGCAGGATAACTTTTTCTAAGTTATAAATTAATATTTGGGTTACTAGTTCAGCAGTACAGTATAAAATAATTATCTGTGCTGCTGTAAAATGCCTGTGTCTCAAAGCTCCTAAAATACAGTCTACATGCCTGCTGTAAGAAAAAGTAAGCAAAGCATGAGGGGGGGAAAAAAATGAACTTGGCTGAGAGTCAAAGCCTTGTTAAGCTGTGTGGCAGGAAAGCAGACACAAAATTGGAAGGAGAAGAAAGTAAAGAATATAATGAAAATGTTCTTTTCTCCTCTTTCCAGTTACCTGTCGTCTTTTGTTATACATACGAACTTGCTGAACTTGTATGTAAATGATTGATTGACTCAGTGAACTCATTGTAATAAATTATGTTTGATGTGCTATCTTAAAAAAAATCTTCTGAAATTCTGTCTCTTCTCTTTGTCTGCTGACCTTGTGGCTTTTAATATCTTGTTTCCCATCTGTCTGATTCCATCATAAGCTGAGCATAACTTTTCAGACCTTAATGCAGCTTTCTTTTTGTTCTGGTTTAAGTAAGTATGTAACACAAATATGTGATTTGGCCGTCATCAGTAATATCAGAAAGGAATGTTGTTGTGTGTGTTCTCTTTATTGAAGTGAAATAAAGAAACATCTGTAGATATTTGATAATACACATTTATGGTGCATAGATCTGTCTCTACAAGCAAATGAATACAGAGATGTCTGTATCATGGTATTACATCTGCTTTAATGTTACAAGTCCATGGGTTACTTTTAAGGATTAGTTCTTAATTAAAGGAGAAAATTAATGGGTCTATAAGGTTTCAGGAAAGCAGTTTTAAATATAGATGTAAAAATACTTAACTGACTGTAATAGAGAGGTACCCAAACTTCATTTTGAGAGATTGTACTGTAGATACTTGTACTGCAAAAAGTGTCTCTAGCAGAGAGGTACTGACTGAGTCTTGAAGTACAGGGGAATCTGGGAAAATAGACATTTGTTGAAAACACCGTTTTCTGTATGATATCTGTAGAAATGTTCAGGTGGGATATCTTATGTTTATAGTTCAGCAGTTTGCTTAACAGCTGTAAGGTGTAGTTAGATACTTGTGAAGAATTTTGGTTATGAAACTAATAACTAATTCTACAGTGTAGAATTTAAAGAAATAAATAGAGTGAAATCTTGGCTCCATTCTGTTCAATACCAATATCTTAGGATTTGTGTTTCCATAGGTTATAATTCACTGTGTCCCTTCCAGAGTTAAGTTTGGGGTACTGTTTCCTTCCAGAAGTGTGCAAAGTTAAATGCATGTATCACAGGGGGCATTCTTTTGTCTTTAAAAGTAAAAGCCTGATGTACTGGATGCATCCTACCTGTCAGTGAAATTTATGTAGAATAGAGCAGCTGTGTAGTGTCACACACAAATACAGAAGCATATCTAGTGATTAATATTTCATCATCGTTGCAAAGACATTTGCCGTTGCAGAACAAATATCACTATGGAGTGTGACCCCAAACTGAAAAATGACAGGAGCGATGGGTCGAGGGTATGTGTTATTAATCAATAACACACGTTTATGACTCATTAAATTCTCTCTGAAATAATGGTGTGTTTCATTCTATGCTGCTGAGGAAAGTTGCAAACCAGAAGAAAAAGTTCTTTCTGTGTACTTGCAGATCCATTTCCTTAATTGCTGATATTTTCCTGGGGGCTGAAGGACAGACTAGACATTGTTCAGCGTTTCAGCTAAATGAAGTGACACTGGGCTATAATAAGGTCCAGCTGAAATCCAACTACAAAGTGTTTTCCAAGAGTACTCAGGAATAAGGCATTGTGTTTGTAGTTACCATATATGAATAAAGTTTTTGGCAGCAGTTTAAGTTTTATTTGCTGTATTTTTTCCTAGGTTTTCTGCTGGAATAAATCACTGTCAGTGGTGTACAGTTAGATATTTGCTTTAAATGTGAGAGTGACACAATCACATTGTCTCTTAAGCAAATACGGAGAAAGGAGAAGAAAATGAAACTACATTCTTTTTCTAGAAGTTTTGATATAATTCACACATTGGAATTTTTAATGGTGAACTCTGAATTACTTCATGTTTTGTTGTAGATTATACTGATGAATAGGCACAGAATCGTGTGAACACTTGGATCATCAGGAAATTTCTTCCATCTAGGAGACAAAAAGGAAGAAAATAATATTTTGGGAAAAAATGGTCACATGGCTGATGTTTAGGCAAGCCGTTACACTTACTGGCGCAAGTAGTTAACAGCATAAATCAAATACATTGTGTCTGGTGAATTAATGCTAACCTTGCATGCTAACTGTAATGCTTTATTGTGTTCCGTGGATTCTGATATAATCATATACCGTATTCTATTGAAGAAACAAGAGAAAAGAGTCTGCTATTGCCCATGGCAGAGGGTCTGGAGCTATATAATTTTGAAGTCCTTTCCAACGCTAACTATTCTATGATTCTGTGTTAACAGAACCACTGATTTTCATGAATTATTGCATCATAAATGTTAATTTCTTTTTCCTAATATATATTCATGCTTTCACAGTATATATTTAACCCCTCAAGTTGTGGTTACTAAATTAGCATGCCATATTTTTCACAAAATTAATCTTTTCCCAGTCCTCTCTGTCTAATAACTTGACAAATCTCTCCTTATCTTCTAATGGCAGATGATTTATCAAGGCCTACCACTTAATTAATATTACAGAACATGTGGGGAGCTGAAGAATTCAGAAGTATTTTCCATAGCTTGGACATGTAAAATGAGAAGCATAGGAGAAAGCAGAAAGATAATCTTGTAACTGAGAAAAAGCCTTTGTGATTTAAGCATGGGATTGAGGTTCAGGAAATGGTGAGTTCTATCCCACAGATCCATCATGCTTCCCACTAGACTTTGGACGAGACACTGTTTTATTTTTTCTTTGCTACAGTTGACTGTTCTGCAAAATACTTAGGGTAATACTGCCTTACATCTTATTAGGGTAGTTCAATGTTTGATTTGTCTAGCATTAGTAGCATTATAGAACATGTGTTATTATTGAGTTGTACTTACCCAAGCACTTCCATCATATAGATGTAGCCGTTTTTTTTCATATTAAAAGCTATATGTAATATATAAAGGATACTTTTGTGACAGATATTTTAACTCATGTGTCTGAAACACATGTAAATAGACTGAAATCTCCACGAAGCTGTCAATGAAGTTTCAGCTTTCCTTAATACTTTTTCTCTATTTTCAGGTTGCGTGTCTCACTCATGTAGCAGCTAATTACCTTAATTGCAAAATGGAAGGAAAACGCTGGGGTATTGCGCACGGGAGTATTGTTCCATATCAGGTAAGCAGAAAGCATTAGGTTTTCTTGCTCTCGAAATTCATGATTTTTTTGTATTATGAGATTGAGAGCTGACTTACCTTTCCCATGACCTTTTGCAGTCTGTAACGTGTCTGCGTCTAGCTAGGTAGGACAAGGTTCTGTTGTTCATTGTCATTTCTGCATTTTGCGTATTTCTTTAGCAGCAGTAGATTAGTAACAGAACACTGAAATAGATCAAAGGTGTTTGCTGAAATCAGATGACTTTAAAGCTGGTGTGATGACTTGATTGGTTTTCACTTGACAGAGAAAGCTTTTTGTCTTATCAAAGGGTTACCTGACTTCCATACAGTTATAAACTGAAATCTTTTGCCTGTGGATTGTGGTATTTTAATTTAGTGAGTCTACAAGAACAGTCCAAATGACCATGGGAGATTCTACAGATTTGTAATTTTTTGTTGATTTTGCTACAAATCACTGTGGCTCAGTGAGACAACAGGTTGGCAAAAAGGAATAACCAGACTTCAGATCTCCTCAGCAAAACTCATAGTCTGCTACATCTAATGAAGGGTTGAAGTTCCTTAAAATAACATGACCTTCATCATATAAACAAGTACAGGAAAAAAAATTACTGGAGGTTTTATTTTACTTCTGGGTAGTTTGGGAAACTCTTCCAGTAATCAGAGAAAATTTTGTTCTTTTCCAGCTGACCATTTTGTGTTCTTGATAGAAATCACGCTCACTTCTGGAGACTTGGGCGTGTGTTTTATTTAAAGAATCTGTTCTTTATTTCATCATTTTTGGTACTTCTCATCAAATAGGCTTGTTTGCAACTAGCTAGGCAGAGATTTCTTAATTTCTGGATGGAGTCCTTTGAATCCTGAGAGGGACAGTTCACAGCATTTGTCTGGAAGAACTGCA
>JAVHNF010074507.1:0-10857 GCA_034783455.1 Micropsitta finschii
ACCCCCACTTTTTATGCTTCCTACTCTCAGCTGACTGCATGATTCAACATAGAACATTTCTGTTTCTTTAATGATCTCATAACCAATTAAATGCTGTGCCTGAGAAGCATCTTTCAGCTCTCTTTATTAGAGCCCAGAGAACACAACTCCTGGTTACCTTTTGGTGCTTAAGTATGCTGGTGAATTTAGTGAGGCCCTCAACTGATTGACACGTTCAGCTTCCTCAAAAAATCCTTTAATTAGATGAAAGATTTTGGCAAAATATAGCATGGAAAAGAGACCTAGAACTAAAAAGAGCTTGAATATGAACACTTTAGTTAAGTTTCCCCTTAATTTCATTTTGAAATCAATCTTGATGAGTCCAAGAGCTAAGTCGTATTAAAACCAGAGGACTCTTCATTAGGGACTGTAGTGATAGGACAAGGGGTAATGAGCTCAGACTCAAACAGGGGAAGTTTAGATTCGACATAAGGATGAAGTTCTTTACTGTAAGGGTGGCGAGGCACAGGAATAGGTTGCTCAAGGAAGCTGTGAATGCTCCATTCCTGGCAGTGTTCAAGGCCAGGTTGGATGGAGTCTTGGGTGACATGGTTCAGTGCGAGGTGTTGCTGCCCATGGCAGGGGGGCTGGAAGTAGATGATCTTAAGGTCCTTTCCAGATGGAACTGTTCTATGATTCTATGATTCTAGATTGTAAAGCTATGACATAATTTTTGTTTATTCAAGTTGTCTAGGACTGAGATGTGAATATTCTAATCCAAAGCACTACAAACCCAAAATAGTGGGCAGACCACCAGCTGGTATATGTTACAAGTCAATTAAGCTGCAACAGATTGCCAGCAGAAGATCTAATATTCCTACTGAGATAACAAAAATTAAACAAGTGGAATCATCTCATAGCTTTGAGTGTTATTATGTATTAACAGCAGCTTCTGCTGTTTTGAATGCTGAGTGCTAAACGCCTTTAAAACCTCTGCAACACTATAGATTTTCATAATGTTGAAAAGTCTAGTAAAGCACACTAAGTACCAGCACATAATTCATCACATAAGTGTTATTTATATGCTAGATGACAATTGCAGGTTTAGATTATGTTGGTGGATTAAACGCTAAAGTAATCTCCTCTCATATCCCTTTGGCATACCCCTTCGGCAAATCCCTTCCAATACTTTTTTTTGGAGAAAAATGCTAATTGTGATTAATTATAATTTAAGAAACAGTGATTTTCAAATTGGCATTAAAA
Organism: Micropsitta finschii; assembly: GCA_034783455.1. Classification (NCBI taxonomy): domain Eukaryota; kingdom Metazoa; phylum Chordata; class Aves; order Psittaciformes; family Psittacidae; genus Micropsitta; species Micropsitta finschii. The sequence goes on from JAVHNF010074507.1 coordinate 1,243, forward strand.
TATGTGCCAGTCTCTGAAGATTCCATTTGGTTTATTGCTGTTGTTTATTTATGGCTTTATTGCAGTTTCTGGAGCTTGAATATTAGTTTTGTTTTCTGGGATATAGTAACAAAACTCTTACTAGACATTTCTGTGCAGGCATCCTAATTTAAAGAACTTAATTTCAAACTGAATCCTTCACAGTTTAGTCTTAACTCTGGTGTGTACTTTACCAAGCTTGATGTACCCACATGCCATGGATGAGATAGCCAGCTTCAGAAAACCGTAGGATGGCCTAGAACAGCCAGCGATGCTTAAAGCAAAAGAAAGGAAAACTAGTAGGTGTTTAGAGGAGACAATGAGATTACACTCAGGCCCATTATATGGTATAATAAGAAGCAGTGACACTGTAATGAGCTCTGGTGACTGTGGTACATGCACACACTTGATGACACTCTGAAGAAGAGAATGGGAAATACATGAATGCAGTGAGCTAGAGATCTTGAGTCGTGTCTCACTCATCATTAGCACCTCTATGAGTCATTATACAATGGCGAAGACATTACACTAACTTTATTCACTAGCTGCTGCAAACTGCATTGTTTAGTTGCTGTTCTGACTATAAAACTCATTTCTACTAAAAGCTATGAAAAGAAAAATAGAAAAGAAAAATGACAGTGAGAAACATTTCTGGTTTTCAAGAATAAACTGCCAGTCAGACACCCTCTTCAATGCAGTACATATCTGTCAGCTATGTTAATTAGCAAGTCATCAAAGAAAGTAATTTTTCACCTTCCACATAGCTTGAATTATAACTATAATTTGACAGGACGGACTTTAGTTCAGTTCTACTTGTGATAAACCCAGTATGTCGTATGAGGATGTTTCTCATCATCATTTCAAGGAATAAATGTTACTGGGCTCTAGCTGCCAAAATCACATGGACCGTGGTGAAAATGCTTACTGGTTTGTGCCAGGTACATACTGACAAACCATTCGTGCTCTGGTGAATCATCTGGGACATACTGCATTATTTCTGGGCATTTGGCCTACTAAAGGATTTTTGCATTGTGGGAGAGGAATAGTGAGAACCAGAGGGCATGTGGGATCTTGTGTGTTTAACACACGTTACAGGGTTGACCTCAGTTACAGAGGATGGGATTTGGTTTGATGACCCCAATCCTGTGCTCCTAGATGTATATGTATATATGTATATATACCCATGCATATGGACTGAGCAATGTCTGGACACTGGCCATAATCTTTTTCAAAACTTCTATCCTAAGTTCACAGGGTACATCAGCAAAACCCCTAATAAACTCTGGAGAGACCTGAGAACTACAAACAGGCTCCATGTATGAGCATGCCTGAATGCAAGACCATGTGCCATCAGTCTGACAAAGATACTCTAAGGTTAAGACTGTGGCTGTGGTCTTGTCAGGATTTAACCCCAGCTAGCAACTAGGTACCACGTGGCTGCTCGCTCTCCCCTTGCCTTTGCTCCAGTGGGATGGGGAGGAGAATCAGAAAAAGGTGAAACCTGCAGGTTGAGATAAGAACAGTTTAATAATTGAAATAAAGGAAATATAATAATAGTAATAATAGTAGTAGTAATAATAATAATAGTAATAATAATAATAGGGAAAAGAGTAAGAGGAGTAAAACCCAAGAAAGAAAACACATAAGTGATGCCCAATACAATTGCTCAAAACCTGCTGACCTATACCCAGCCCAATCCAAGCAGTGATCAGTCCCTTCAGGGTGGGTTCCCCCAGTTTGTACACTGGACATGACGTGCTTTGGTATGGAATACCCCTTTGGCTAGTTTGGGTCAGGTGTCCTGTCTCTGCTCTCTTTCAGCTTCTTGTGCCCCTCCTCACTGGCAGAGCATGAGAGACTGAAAAGTCCTTGATTGGGGTAAGTGATGCTGAGCAACAACTAAACCATCAGTGTGTTATCATCATTGTTCCCAGACTAAAGCCAAAATTCAGCACTGTACCAGCTACCAGGAAGAAAATTAACCCTACCCCAGCCAAAACCAGAACACGTCTTTAAAATGGGAAAGCGCTGAACCATGCAGAGTTGTGTTGCTGTTTTATTTTATAGAAAAAAATATGTGGAGAGTGCTATTTGTCACATGCTGTATTATTGGGGGGTGGGGGAGGATGAAGTGCTATTTATATGGAAGCAAGATGTGTCTGGTGTAATACCTTTCCAGAAGGAAACAGCAATAAGAACAAAGTGAAAAAAATCCTCCTTGGTAGTGGCTGTTGTGCCCCCTGATCACAGAAGATATGCAGCTAGAGCACTGGGCAGAGCTAGCAAAGGTAGATGCATTTTTTCACACACAGCACGTTTGCTTCCCTGCTCAGCTCGGCCAAATGCTGCCTTTTTCACCCGTTCTGCTTCATGCCTTATCTAACTTGAATTTCATCTTTGCAGTCACACAGGTCTTACAAGTTTGCAATAATCTCTTAGCACTCTCTGAGCCATACTCATCTCGCCTAACTTTACAGTTAGTGGGATTAGGCTTCTTTTAAAGAGAGAAACTGATTTTTCAAGTGTAGATGTCAAACTAGGCAAAATGTTCTTCACCCTGTATTTCTGCCCTATCAGAAGCCTGCTATTCTGGGCTTCATTTACAGTACCTGCACAACAGTTTGAAAGCAGTTAAACATGTATCATTAATTTTAGCAAGATCTGGTATGAAATCATTATTAAAAAGCCAGCCTGCTTCACAATTTTCTCACTTATCTGTCCTTTGAAGGTCTGTGCTTCTATTTTTTTAAGGTATCCTATGTCGGGATACCTCTTCTTGCACCCAACTGGAACAAGCAATTGGGGAGCATAAGCAGGCCATCAAGGACCACCACAACTGTTGATGTCTATGGTGAAAGCCTGTCTTGAGATGTGGTTCATTTGCGTTATGTTAAATATCTGGTTTAGCAAAAAGAGGAATTTCACCAAAGAAATGCCTACTCCGCTCATTTACAGTTAATGGGAATGTGAACATGTAGTTCAATAGCTGAAAATATCACTCTCAATCAGATGAATCAGCCCTAGGTTTCTCTGACACATTGTTTTCAATGCAAAAGATACCTGTCATGCTAAAGAATGAACTTATACGATTGTAGATAAATGGAATTACACAGTTATCTTAAGCTTTATCCTAATTTCATTACATTTATCCATATTGCCCTCAAGAAAAGGGTCAATAAAAGCTATGGAAATGCATAATAGAAAATAGTGATCATTTTTATTTTGGTGTTTCATAGTGATTTGCATATTGCATATCAGTTTCCTTTAGCATTTGCATTTCTAGCAGGAGGAACTGTATTTCATGTCTTAACACTAAACACTGTCAGTGCTCAGCAGACCCTGTGTAATACTGATAGCCTTTTCAAGACAATAGGACACCAAAGAAGTTGCAGTCTCCTTTGGAATAGTACTGGACTGACTCTAATCAGCATAGTAATGATACAGCAAATGAATCTGCTTCTTTCAGCCTTTTAGCATCAGCATAATTACAATGAGCAACATAACTTCTGCAAGTATTCATAAATACTCCATAGCAACTTGCAGTTTTTCTGAAAGGACAACTACTCAAGTCATCAAAGAATTAGCATGAGCAAAAGCGAATTAACAGAAATCCCTTCTGCTTGGTCTCTGTGTACAACCTGGCACCAGTTATGTGTACTTAGGTTAAAGCAGATGGAAAATAAAGAAGAATGAAATGAAACTGAAGAATCATTCTGCTCCTCAGCTTAACTATGAGTCCATAAAATTATCCTTCAGGGAAGAAATTAATCATGCTGACCTCAGATTTTCTGGTTATCCATTCTGGATGCATGGGCATTCAGGCGTGTTGACAGCGGTAGACAGACTTTGGGACATACAGACTCTCTAGTCTGTTGTAAACTTCCACTGAAATCACAAGGCCTCATCTTCACAAGATAATAAAGACTCCTTCTTAGCATTTCTTACCCTATTCCTAAAGAAATAACCCAAGAAAAATTGTGTTGATGCATCTGTTTTAAGAGCAAAATGGAAAAAACCAAGAAAAACCTTAGTTTTAAACACATTATTCCCTTTAGCAGCATAAATTATTTCATAAATTCACTGATATGATATAATTGTTTGGTTGATGGAAGAACTGAGTTCTGTGGTGCATAAAGATACACTACAATCTTTTCTTTTTTTTAATGTAAAGAGATTTTAAATGATACACTCATCTGCTCTTTACAACTGTTCTTAATGCAGTATACTCATGAAATAAAATGTACTCATACGTATACACATACACATACATTTATAGACACAGAAACCAGATTTAACTCTGGAGGAAATTTTCCTTTGAATGTATCAGATACAAGATTCCATAAACCTTGGCAATTCTTCAAAAATAACTGCATCCTTTCTGCATATGAGATCCTCATACCCGACTCACAGGGATGTCAGTCTTCCTCATGTAAACAAAGTTTGAGCTAATTGGTATTTTATCCATTAGATTTGCTTATACATCACATTTCACACTTCTGAAGAGTCTTCTGGCATGGAGCTTCTCCCCGCTGAACATCAGAGGTGTTTTGCTAACACAGTTTTCCATCCTTACAGAGTATTTCACAACACTGTAAACTTCATGCCTTAATTATCTTTTCCAACACCTGCTGTTCTGATATTACCAAAACCAGCTAACTTTGGCAAATAGAGAGCCTGTCCCTTCCTTTGCTCTTAGATCCCTTCTTTACTCAATAAACCTCGGCATCTTTTGTCATGTAAACCTCCTTGATAGTAATATTTCATCCCTAATGGCAATCATAGGCAGGCATAAGTGGTAATGATGGGTGACAATTTGACAGAAAGTATCATTTCAAACTAAAGGACCCTGTAATGGCTTTATAGTCCTTCCTGCCTTCACAGGCACACACACTGCCATCAAGTGCAGCCCTAAGTATAATGTCAACTTCTTCAACACTTTCCTTTCCTCTTACTCTGCCTTTATCCCTTCCTACTCAGGCTGACTTCTAACGTAAACTGCAAATGGAACAAAATGAGAACACAATTACAATGCAGAAGAGAGTACTAGAGATGTTAAAATATTTCCATTTGCAGCTGGAAGTGATGTGCCATTCTGCATTTCTATTCGTACGCTCAAGGTTTAATGCTCTTTCTGCTCCATATCAGACCCCACATGTCACACAGCATCACAGTCACTCTCTTTAACACCAGCATTGACAGGCACATGAATAATTAATTGCATATTTTGCAGGTCTGTCTGTGGGAGGACATGAATGAGTTAGGACTTTCTTTGATTTATACTCAAGAGCCTCCACAAATTCTGCTTTAGGATGAAAACTTGACTTGTTCATAGAACCTGGATCTCTGGTAGAAAACCTTAAGCCTCTTCCGGAGCTTGGTTTGCCTCTCCTAATCTAGATTCTTCATTATCTCCACACAAATATCTGTGTCCAACCTCCATTTAAAAGCATTTCTTAGAACATGAACTGAATTTTCTTACTTGTAATACAACAGATTTCTGCTTCCTGTCTCCCCTGATCATTGTGAATGTGGACAACAACTGCTCATTGTCTATTTTATAGCAACTTGTTACAACCAGAATTTTGTCTTCATATTTTCTCTCATGTTTTCTTCTCTTGACTAACATATTCAATCTGTTTAGACCTTTCTCTTATGTCATGTTATCTAATCCTTGATTATTTTTGGACAGAGCTCTGAGAGCAATCAGAATTTGTCTACATTTTACTTAAGAGATGATGCTTAGACTGTACACAGTATCTCAGTAAGGCTTAGCTTAGCTAAGTGCTTAATAGACTGAAAAAATACCCATCTTACCATTTCCTCTTCTATTAATGCAGAATTTCTTGCATTTTGGGAAAAAACGTTGCACTGTGTCTCAGTTTCTCTCATATGTTTGCTTTTTTCTGACCTATTGCACCCCTAAATCCTTTTTCCGTAGCTCTTCAGATGAGTTACTATTTTTATACTTCTGTGTTTGATCTCCTCTTCCTAATGTTCATTCACCACAACCACCTCTATTGAATTTAATCTTGTTGATTTTAAATTTTGCTCCATGCAGTCTGCTGGTATCTCCTCACCTACAGAAATTCTTGCATGCAACTTTTAATGGTTAAGTTCTTTAATGACTTCAGAGTGAATTTCAGTAGTTATGAACAAATTGAATCTAACTTATCTAAATGTCTTTAATGCTTTCTTGCTCTATCTTGCTCTGCACCTCTACATTGTCATTAAAATTAAGTACCTGATGATAGTTGACATCACCTTTTCTGCGCTGACTCAAATGAAACACTGTACCTCAGTCATTCCTGCAGTTATCAGTCATGTATCACTCCACTGTTCCTTTTTTTTCACTGCTTCTGTGGCAAAAATGCACAATACAGGTAGCAAGCAAAGGCTCAGATTGACCTTTTCTTTTAAAATTAAATCTAGCTTTGTTATCACAATGAGACATCAACTATCTAAAACACATCTCTAGCATGTTTAAAATGTAACCAAGGTCAGACAAGAAAATATCTAATAAATCACTTTCCAACTCTGCAGAGTTGTTCCCCCCTGGGTTTTGAGATGGCAGAACACTTACTGGGCAAAAGATCTTTTTCTAATTAAGCTGCATTGTTTCTGGTGTGCTAATGAAGAGAGACCCACACTCGGCTCTCCTGGATTAAAAGCAAAATTCTAATAAAACATTTTCTTCTCTGTAAAGATTTTGAGTTTGCTTCTGTCTGTCTTCAAAATCTGGAAAACCTAGGAGAAATGTGGAACAGCATGTAACTATCATGTTATATGTTTGGGGTTTTACACTTGTTGCTGTCCTGGTTCTGCAATGCACTAATCGTGGGCATTTTTGTACTTGAAAAATTTTCATCACAGGAAAAGTAGCCATGGCCTAGAGCAACAAAGCCAAGAATTATGTCTGAGAGGCTTAAAGATAGATATATGAGAGCCCCATCGAATCACAGAATAATTCAGGTTGAAAGGGACCTCATGAAGTTTCTACACTAACCTCCTGCTCACAGCAGGGTCGGATACAAGATCAGACCTGGTTATTCAGACCTTTTTACTTTTGACTCTTGAAACCCCATGCTTGGACTCCACAAGCTCTCTGGACAACATATTGCAGTGCAACTTCTTGAAACACTTGAAGCTGTAGTGTGTAGTCTAAGGAAGTCCGCAAAACTATATTAAACAGTAGTTTATGGCCCTGCAGTATGCTACAATGCTGGGAGCTCACAAAGTCTGAGGTGTCCTCTGATCTAAAGGTCTGTCAACCACAACTGTAGGATACTGTTGCTGTCACTCTAGTGGAATCTGCACACAATCTTCAAAAAAATTAACGAGTCCAGTAACTCTGGTAATGATGCACCTAAGCTTATGGTTGACTAAAAGCCTTCAGTGTCCACCCTCCTAACCATTTTGTGGAAAGGAAAAGAAGCTTTAGAAGAAACATTTTTGTTCTCATCCAGCTACTGTATAATCTCTGCAGCTAGGAGATAGGGGATGTGCTTTATTAAACAGACTGCATGTAAATGGATCAGTCTGGGAAAACGTGTGTGATTATGTAGAGGAATTGCATAAATTCTGCCATTAACAATACTGATCTCCTGCCTAAAGGTAATTTGCTTATTTAAAACAAATCACCCTTTTAGCGTACTAAAATGCATACGAAAGAGCAATCCAGGATATGTAATTTGGAGTGTGTCATTAAACAGCCTCATGAATTTGCTCACTTAGAGCAAAAAAATTGCTCATTGGAGCTCATGTCTCTACTCTGAAGGATTCACATCACTACCGAGATTTCCACTTACCTCTTGCTGAGGCATTCAGCCACATGGTCAAACTAAAGCATATTCAAACGTAAATACTTATTTTCTGGATTAGAACCAGTGCTAAACCAACTAAAGTATTATAGAAACCTGCACGGTGATTGGAGTTCTAAATTCACTCTTTCACTGGCTGCAGTACCAATTTGCTTAGTTGTGAATTTTAAAACTATGGGGGTTTTTAACTGGAAATCCTATTTTTCCAACAAGGGTTCTGAAAATCAAGGTGAGATTTGTCCTTGCTGGTCAAAGTCTCACAATCCGTTCAGAAATATCTTCACAGAGAAGACAGATAGGAGGCTCTCAGAGCAATTCTATAGGTAATAAAAAGAATGCAGCATGGTGGTGCTCATTTCAAAGGGTTTTCTTTATTAGGAATGGTGAACATTGAGCAGTCAAGAGCCCAGTTGACTATCAGAGATGAAATTGAGTTTGCAGGACTAAAAATTCAAATTTGTTTGTGAACTCAGCAGAGGCTGCTGCTGAGTCACTGAGGCACAGAAATATGGCACCTCTTTATTATTCTGACAGCCATGTTTTCAGTTCATCCATTGTAAGCACTTAATGGATTTGGTATAACGGCACTTGAAAAGGTAATACAGATCAAAACTGTATATATCCTACCATTATGTTACCAAAATAAGTTTTGCTGCTTCTAGAGTAATCAGAAAGTAAAACATTAAAGTTTTAGCATGCTATAAGGCAGGTGAGACTTATTAGCATGGTCAAAAATGAAGCTAAAACATTTCTGGTGATGGTTCAAGCCCATTAGGGGTACTATAGTATCATTTAATAATTAATAGCACAGTAACCAGTGCCTGTCTGCAGTAGGCTGTGAAACTGATGGAGGAATAAATGTATCTTAAGTCATTCATGAAAACATACAGATTTAATATGATAAAACTCCCTTGCCTCATGAGCAGACAAATCCCTCACTTTTTTATATCAGTTATTCCAGTGAAGTCTCACAACACCTTTTCAGATTTGTATTCCACTGAAACACAATTTAATCTAAAATGAACCTTCCTTTGCCATTTGTGGGAATGACACATAAATATTAATGTGTGAAAACATTCCATTTATCATCGGTTGCACTCCCCAGCACACATCCCCTCTGGCAGCCCACTGCTGACCTCACTGACAAGGAAGAAGCAGGTCAGAAACCTGCTGAAGACAGAAACAGCACTTTGCTCACATTTACGTCACTTCTCTGAGATCAAATGGTAATTCCTCTTTGCCCACTTTCTGCCACTCAGCCTGGCCATTGCTGTTGGGATGCATTTTTAAAGGCAAAACTAAAGTCCAGCTGGAAGACTGAAAGAACAAATGCATGCAACAGCGTGTAGCTAGATAAGCTGACTTCTTTCCTCTGTCAGTTTTAAACATAGTGTCACCACAGAATGTTCCAAATTGCTTCCTGAATTCTTCATTTGACATTCTGCTTTCAGTCACTTTCTCCATGTCAGCAAAACAAAGTCTGGCAGTATTTAGTTTCTTAATGTTTGAGTTAATAATCATACTGAGTTGAAAAACAATTCTGAACCATTTCCACAAGTATACCTCCAGGCATTTTGTCCAGTTAATGAATTCTAGTATATGCATGAATAGTTAACATTTACCATAAATATAAGTTTGTCCTCTGATATGATTTTGTCCTTTGTGCTAGGAGAGTACCAGAAGAAAAGCATGATTATTACTGCACAACAGATTAAAAAGTAGTTGAAGATTCTTTTGAACCCTTTCTGAAACTGACACTAAACTAAAATCCTAAACTAGA
>JAVHNF010074516.1:0-18136 GCA_034783455.1 Micropsitta finschii
CTGAGCTCCGAGGAGCCTCGTCCCGGTCTGGGGAATTCGCCCTGCGGCTGGGAGCACCTTTCCGCCAAGAAATCCCGTAACGGCCCGGCAAGAGTTCCACCGTGAGTTCAAACGGTGATAAAACAGCAGCAGCTGGGTAGAAATCACTGGTTTTGATTTAGCAGAAGTGCCAGTTAAAGGCACAAAATCCTTCCAAACAGCAGCGGAATTCGGGCTTTTATCCAAGAGCTTGCCGTTGCCTATGTGAACACTGTCAATTTAGTAACCAAGTTCCATTTTGGTTTCATTTAAAGTAATACTTTATTTTTCATCATGCTAGAAATTAAAGCACTATTAAATAAAGGATGCTGTATGTCCTTAAGCATTAAATAGAGAAACAGCAAATATTCAAAAGATAACTTCTGTATGCTGCAATCTTCCTGGGGTTTGAAGAGGTAAAGTTTCCAGAAGAGGGAGATAAGCTTTGGTACACTTTTCTTCTCAAGTATTTAACAAAAACACACATTTCTCCTCTAGGAATGCATGTTACAGGATGCTGAGCCATTTACGATGGGCTGGATTTTTGTTTATACTAAACCTCCTCCATGGGTCTACCTGCAGTTATTTACTTCCATGCTTTAAGCCACTTCTGCCTTTCCCCGCCTCCACATCTGCACTGGCTGAACAACAGCAGTGAGGTGAGATTTGCACCACAGGTCACATCGCTGTCATCAGGCCTGGCACACAATGTCCTGGGCACTGGGATGGACACCAGCCTCATGGCTGAGGTCGGGCTCCTGCCCTGTGATGGATGGCAGCCATACACTAACAGCTGGTGAAGGATCCCTAAACCAGTTGGGAAAATTCATGGAATGGTGTAAATTCTTAATTATAGCAGTTGCTTCTGTGACAGCTTCAATAAGCACCACGTGCAAGCAGAGGCTTCATGGTGCAGCAGTTTGGGTCTGGACTAGAAGCTTTTAATCCCAAATGGCAGGCTTTGCAAGGGGAAGCAAACTGGGGAGGGCTGTAAAAGAAGCTCTTAGCAAATACTGGTGGGACATCTGCTTTGAGCTCTGGTGAGTGCACTGGGCACTTCCCAGTGCTCATTTGACTTGCAATGTGCACCACCATCTGGGAAACGGAAATGTCAACATCCTCCTTAGCCTGCTTCAGTCCAAGTAAGCCTTGCCATCTGTTAGGCTTGTGCTCTGTGGGCTTTTGATATATTTAAAAGCTTCTGAGGACAGCAACTGTTGTTGAATGCTAGTGAAATACTAGACTCAGAACTACTGATTTACTTTGCCTTAACTATTTCCCAGACAAAAGGAACTATTGTAATAAACTTGTAATAAACCAGGATCTGTATTACATTAGCTAGTGATTCCTTTATCTTACCCATACTGCTATGTGATACATAACTTTTATATGTGGCTTTACAAACACATCAGCAAAGATGATGAGGTACATGCATCCACCATTTAAATGTCACTAAAATCTTCCACTCGGCCAGTCTGCTGCTGCATGACCCAGGCGGGCTCATGAAAGTCAGCGTTGCACCATCAGTGCAACGTGCACAGCAGATGCTCGCACCACAAGGCTGGTGCCACGACTGCGGTCTCTTCACTGCAGTTTGAGCTGTTGTCCCCCTCACATAGCCTCTCAGCATTCCCAAACACAAGCCTGGAGAGGAGGATGTGCTCAGACACACACGTATTTCCATTCACCTCAGCTAGAAAATGTTTAAATTCAAGAGGCTGCCCTCTGGGTAACTGAGTATCTGTCTCCACCTTTCTTCTGAAAACTCTTCTTGTTTATGAATACTATTTATTACAGCACTAGTTTGAATTCAACCAGTAAATAACTGCTATTCATTCGCTGGTCTTCACTAAGTGAAATAACTACAGTAGGAAAGATTAGGAGCATTTTATCATGGGAACCCATTGCAGAGCCTGGGAATGAAAGACCAGGTCTATATTCCAAATCTGGCAGAAGAGACCAAGGTCCAGTAGAACAGACCCAGATTTGGTTGAAGAGTCTCCTTATGTAGTGAGGAGAAGCTTTAACCACTTGGAAATAGATTCTTCTCAGATGTGAACTGTATTACTTGTGGCTTTTCACAACCAGGAAAACCAGACTTAGGTGTCTAAATATTACAGAAGGTTCAAGGCTGAGGATCCTGAGCCACATGAGGCCCAGTAAGATAAGTGCCTAGGCCAGGACATTTCCTTTGCCTTTAACTCTTACTGTATTATACAGCTCTCCGTCCTGGCAGTGTCTGGGGATTTTGGCTTTGATTGGCAGGCATATCTAGACATTGCATTGGGGAACATGTGCATGCCACAAGGCAAGCAGCAGAATGCTCAGGGTTAGCACTGTAGTGCTCAGCATCATAACACTCAGTATCCTTGCTTATCTACCTTTCATTCTTTTAATTATGGAGTTCATAGTTTAGCTCTTATTTACTTTATTACTGGTATTTTAGGGTGAGTTGTAAGGTGATGTAGAAGGCTGGGATCAGAGAAGACTGTTGAATTTCTCGAATGGCTCTTTGCAGCCTGCCTGTCTGACCCAGCAGACAAAGAGCCATCTGTGCTGCTGCAGAAGAAAACCAAAATAAGAGCTCTCGGGGAAATTTATTACAGGTTTAAGAAACAGATTTCATTTTCTCCCACAAAAAAACTTTGGAACTCCATGAAAATCGATGGGATTGTGGCTTTGATGCCTTCTAACACTTTTTAATTTGAATATATTCATATGTATTCATATTCATTAATGTTTTAAAATAATAATCCAAAACTTCTCTGCTTTTATTTTGCTGCTTTACTAGCATAGATAAACCTATTTAAAAAAATCTTCCAGAAGCTGCTACACAGAGTGACAAACGTGGCATTGTAGTCACAGCAGAGCTTTGCAGATACATGCTAACTTCTGAAAATCAAAACACAAGTTTGGGGTAAATTTTTTAGTGGATTATAATACTCCTTGATGTCCTGTTTCTGCCTTTAGGAAAAGCTTTAAAGAGTAAGCCACATCAATACTCTACTTGTTGAGACTTTACCTCGAGGTGACAGCCAAGTCATGCTAATAGTTCCCTATGCAAGCCATGAAAGAAAAGGTTGGTCATCTGAATGACAGCCAGAAAGGACAGGCAGAGGTTAGAGGATAACAGAGTTTGTCGAAGACAAGGTACCTGTCAGGAAAGCATATGCTAACCCTTCAGAGGTTTCTCTGCAGAAGATTCCTGTGTCCATACCCAGGAGGACAGCATATTCTGGGTGTGAGAGAAAAATCCTGCAGTTAAGTGTTAATTCCTTACTTCATATTTTTGCACAATAGAAAACACTAGAGAGAGGATTAACACTTTTAATTACTCAGATTAATTAAGCTTTCTATTGAGAGAATCTTTAACATCGTTACCAACAAGTCCAGACCAGGACATACGTCAGATACCAAGGAGCTCATCTTGTGGAAACATCTCCTTTGATCTTTTTTTTCCATCCAAGTCATCAGTTACTTATAGTCTCATTTCCCTATAGCCGTGGCTTTTACAATAATAATGGAAGCATTGAACATCTTAAACTAAATGTCACTCACGAATTGTCCAACAGAGTTAGATATCTCTAATAAAACTGTCTGGGGGAACTGCTTCACTGATGAAGGATAACCCAGGATATCCAGACATTTCCATAGTGTAAACTTGATGATGAAAAGCCCATACCGAGCCCTGTTTTCATTGGCTGCTCATTGAGGATTTCTGACTCTGGAGGACTTTGGGCTGTGCCTCTGTCACGCAACGGCAGCTGCAATCCTGGCTGCAGCCATGGAGATGTTCCAGTTGGAAGGGTTACTTGAAGCATATCTGGTTGAAACAGGTCCAGTTAGATCAGGTTGTTCTAGGACTTGTGTGCATGGTAGAAAGGGAAAATTAATTCAGTCCACCAGTTTTCAGTTAAATTCAGTTGGGTTTCAGCGAATCACTATGTGCAAGGGGAGACCTGGAGCTCAGCAGAAACATTTGCTCATTACAGTGACTGTGAATTAGTTGATGGTAGAAAAATTACTTGTCAATTAATAGAAACACCCTTTGCAGAACTGAGAAGTTAACTTTGCTTGAATCCTGCACTAGTAAATTGTTGTTAGAATGTGAAATACACTGCTCCATTCTGACACTAAAGCTTCTTCAATGAAGGGAACAATCTTGGTTTTCCTACACCATTCAAGTGCATTGCCACAGGTCTGTCCTTCCAGTTTTGGAAGATAGAACCTTGAGTCAGCAATAATCCGAAAATTACAGGGTTAGACTTGAACTTTGATATTCGAAGTTTTGTTTATGTTTATTTTGTTTATGTTTAAGTTATGTTTATTTTTATTTGTATACAGCAAGTCCGTTTAAAGGCGTTCCTGGGAACAAGTAAGGCAGCAACGAGGAGTGAGCTGCAGGTTAAGGGCTGCGTAGCACTTCAGCTTACAGAAAGCAGACGTCTATCGCCACCATAGCTGGCACACACAAAATACATAGAAGCCTGTGAATGAAAGAGGATTTGGCCACGGAAACAAATGAATTGGCTCAGGACACTTAACAGCTGTACAAAACTTCCTGTCTCAGGGGAGAGACAGAGGAGCACCAACAGATCTGAATACTCATGGTTGTTATGGCCTCTGTCTGTTGAATGTGGGGATGGAACCTGGCACCCACAGCATTCCTGAGACTTGGTTTCTCACATCCACCCTGACCTCAGCAAAGAAATGCCATAGCTTGCTGCAGTCAGGGCTCTGGAGCTTCTGGGCAGCACCTACATCATCTATTCACTGATGACTCACTGCCACCAAAAGGGCAATGGATTTACAGGGGCTGCTGCGTCACGCACAGGAAGAGAGACTCACCATGAGCGGTTCAGTGGCATTACCCCACAGTTAGCCCCAATTTTCAGCAGAGAAATGCTTGCATTAAGATTATTTTAATGCAAGATTTTAATAAGATTTCTAAAACAGAAATCTTATTTGTCCTGCAACAACAAGTGACTAGTGCAATGGTGCTGAAAAGGATCAAGCAGAACACTGAATCCCTGGCTCACATGGAGATGAAATTGAGTTTGGCCAGAGCAGTGAAAGACCTACCAGTTTCCTGTGGAGAAAAATGTTTTTCAGGCCCTTATTTGAGTTACAGGTTTTACAGCAGGTGTTCGTCTAGCTGTGCTTTTGTGATGCATGACTTTGCTTCTAGTGTGGTTTCTTACTTCTGCCCTTGTTGATTAAAACTCTCTTTTATGAGTTAACAATTTCTCATTGCCAAGTAGAGAAACTTTTGGTATGTGTGCCCTAAAAGTATCTAACATGGTTGAGGTTGTATTCGTTTACAAGGCAAAGTCCTCTCTTTTATTGAGTGTGCTCTTGGGTTTTCGTACTGGCTTGGTGACTCCCCATTTCTCTCCATAGAGAACCTCATCCTGACTACCAACTTCTCTCACAGTGTCCATTCTCAGGATGATCGTGCCTACCAAAATCCCATTTTAAGGAAAATAGCTACAATTAATTTTCACTGTGAATCCTGACTTCAGCCAGTCATTTGCATCTCATCCGCTCACTGACACGTCACACCCCTGTCAGTGCCATCTCTTCGCATTTTAATGGAATGACACATTTGAATTGTTAATCTCTGTAATGCACCCATTTGTTCTTCAGTTGAAGTCTGGATGTCGTGGTTTAAGCCCAGGCTGTAAATTAGAACCATGCAGTCTATTTCTCCCCCTCCCTTTCTTCCCCCTGCTCCTGGAGGGATGGGAAGGAGAATTGAAAGAATGCAACTCCCACGGGTTGAGATAAGAACAGTTTAGTAACTAAGGTATAACACAAATCACTACTGCTACCACCAATAATAATGATAAAGGAAATAACAAGGGAAGAGAATACAATACCACCCGCCTACCAATACCTTGCCCCCACCCCGCAGCGATCTAGCCCCTTCCAGGTAACTCCAGTTACATCCTGGGCATGACGTGCGATGGTATGGAATACCTCTTTGGCTAGTTTGGGTCAGGTGTCCTGTCCCTGCTTCCTCCTGGCTTCCCCTCCTCCCTGACAGAGCATGAGGCTCAGAAAGTCCCTGGTCAGTCTAAACATTGTGACCAGTAACTATAAACATCGGTGTTATCAGTACCGTCTCCAGGCCGAAAGTCAAAACCATAGTGCTGCACCAGCTATTAAGAAGAATTAAAAATGACTGCTACTGCTGAACACAGGGCACATTGGCATTGTAGCCTTCAGAACAACATGAAATTGTAAAACTGAAGCTAAGTAGATATCTTGGTTTCTTTGGCACTCCATTGCTTGAAGAGGACTTAATGTGATTTTATTTTTTTTTTGTGATTCTCAGACTACCACTAGCAGGCTGACAAATCTTTGATGCTTTCATTATCTTTTTGATACTTTCTGATGTATCTCCAAGCAATTTGAGTACGATATAAAACTGAGGATCACTGTTGGTAGTAGACACTGATAGATTTTTCCATGCATCAACTTTTTTCTTCCCCTAATCTGAAGTAGGTGCATTCACATATTCTCTGAAATGTTCCATCCATTATATTTCATGGAGCAGTAATGAAGCATCAATAGATATGGATTTCACGTTCCGAGGCAGAGTACTCTGTCCTTGTGTGATCTGTGCTCATCAGTCAGTTCTCTCAGGCTATAGCATTATGGCAGAACTGCAGATTTCTGCCGTTTTAATGTCTGTGTAGCACACAACTAACAAACTCTGTGTTTTTATCAACAGTGAAATTTAAATGTAAAGCTCTTAAAGGCAGATTTGATTTTGATGACTGGAAAAATGTATCCTTGGGAAAATGTAAGGCTAATTTGAGTTTGCAGGGTCCAGTTCTGTGCACACACAGGGGATGTGTTGGCTGAAACAAGGACATATATCTTTCCATTTGTTACCAAGATGAAAGAATCACGTAGGCTTTGTATCTTGACTGGAATGTGTTCAATTGCTTATAGAAAGTACTAGAGACTAAGTAAATGTGTCCCTGTCTTGTGAGCAGCGTTATATTCTTCCCATGTTCTTGCCCTGATGGATACTTTGGTGTGAACTGCTAAATATCATGAGTAAAAGTGTGACACTATTGAAGCAAGTAAGAATTTTACTAGTAACTTCAGTGAAGTCATATTTATTGAAGTATGGAAAGGGGCTTTAGGGACAGGGTGCAGTTAGATCATGTAGTTATGTTGGCTGTCTATTCTTCCTTCCCCAGCTGAATTGTAGTTTAACCTTAACTTTTCTTTTGCATTTCCTTGCCATGGACTGGTGAATAATATTCAGGATAACTTGATGAATGGTGGTTAGTTAAGGTTTTATTGCTTTTAATGATCTGTTCCATTTCTAAATGAGGATATTGTCTCAAAATATAAAGGCTGCTTCAAACAAAAGACAAAAGGGTTATTGAGCAAAGTCTTAATCTTTGAGGACACTTCCCTTCTACACAGCTTCTTCCTCGGGACATGGCAGTAGGATTCTTGAATCCAGCAGAAAAACCTGTAAGGCTGTATGGTTTTCTTACAGGCTTTTAATTTTAACCTCTTTACCTTTTACAGGTAAAAGGAAGTTTTGCCTTTTACCTTCATGATTTTCTTTATGTAGGTTTGTGCAAAAGCATCTTAATACACATCTGATTTAATAGGACTATATGAACACACAGATATAATGCTTTTGAAATGCTGTGGAGAACAAGGTAGAAACTATGATCCATTTGACTATCCATCAGTCCTAGGCTTACAAGCTAACTTGCCAAGATGAGAGGCACAAAGCTCTGATAGCATTTCTCCTGGTCTTTCCTGAGCAAAAGCTGGTGAGGGTAAACATGTCAGAAGGGAAGAGACAGTGCTCCAAGAGACTGAGGATGTTTCTATAACCCTTATCTCCTAGATCTTGGTAAATGCCACTTTCATAAAGCTCTGTTTAGTTTGAAGAATGGACTAATCACGTTAGAAATTACTCTCAGCCTCCTCCACACACATAGTTTCTTTGAGGCTGCTTGACTGTGGAAAATCTTTGACTGATCTTTTAATTAAAAGCTCTTCTTTTTACTAAGGAGTTAAAGCTCTTCCTGCTTTGAAGTGGCCAACTTTTTATAGATAAACATCTCATTATGTTATGAGATTTCTTCCTCTCCCTTTCTGTCTCATTTCTTTTCTTGATGCATCTCACCCTGTGTTGATAGTCTTAGTGACTTGAGCCCAGTTCCCAGTATCGGCTGTTGAGGACAGTGCTGGCTGGCTCCCTTAAGGCCATACCAGGCAGAGCTAAAGCTGCATATGAGCTGTGGAAACTCAATTGCAGTCCTTTCCCCACCCCCTCACTGAAGCAGGCTGGAAGGGACAATAAAACTGGGTTTATTATGTGATCATCACATTTTAGTAAACAAAAGGCATTTGTAATACCAATGCGATGCATACTGGTTATTAAATGTTGTACTTAGAAAGAAAAGCCTCTAGCTTTTAAGTTCTGCCCTCTGTTTTAGGGGAGGAGGATTGTCCTTTCATGTTTCCAGTTTTGAGCCTTTTTTCCCCACTCTTTCTGGATTTAGCAGGGTTTGAGAATTCACGAGGAACAAAGTCATGTTGGCTCAGTCAGCCCTGGCCTTTTGGTCAACTGTGGGGCAGCATTCCTGAACTGGAGGGTTCAGGTCATGGTTTCCTAACAAAGCACTCAACAGCAGTGCTGTGTAAAGGCATTTTCTGCTGCTCTGTTCCTCTGGAGTGGCTTGCTGCTCCCTCAGTGGGATAAGCTGAAGTGTTTATGGGAAGGACAGTAAATTAGATCAGGATCTATCTGCCTTGAACAAAGAAAGCAAAAAGGAGGAAAAAATACCCATGCAGATATTGGCCAGGTTAGTTCCAGGATTGAATTCATAGCGTGGCCGCATGAATAGTTAAAGAGGTTGATTAAATGAGCCTCCTAATTGTGCAAGTGCTGATGTTGAGCACTTCCCCCACTTAAAACTGCTATTTAGTTACCTTTTGTGCTTATAGATGGGGGATGTCAGGTAGATTTGGGAGCTTAGAAGTGTGATCCATAGCACCTTGTCTGGAAGGAGCATTGTTCTCACTCTTCTTTCCTATTGGATTCTTGGACCAAGAGGTTTTAGGTAACTTTTCTTCAACAACTTCCAACCACAGATCAGCTGTTAAGGTTTGGTTGGGACAGCCATTGCATATGCACTGTACATAAAGGAATGTGTCTACTCACTACTCTGATGACCATTATGAACTGAATTTATATGGTTAGATTTAGGGTTGGGGTTTTGGTTTGCTTTTTAGTTTCCTGTATTTCTTGAAACACTCAACACTTGTATCTAGCAAAACTACATTTTCCAGCAATGGAAGTTCAGCTGTCTTGTCACTGCTGTTAACCCAGTAATGGCCAAGTGATGAGCTTATGGCATAGATTAGCTGGGAAGTGGTTTTCTGAGCTGAAAAGAATTGTCTGCTTGTCTGCAAGCTAGAATCAGGAAAATCCTGGGATTCTTACTCCAGCTTGGAGTCATTTATCTTGAGAATAGCCCCAGTACAGCCATATGAGTTGAAATAACGCTTTCTGCCTTTACCTGAGGATAAATCCACTGCTATTTCTGAACAGCCCCTTCCTGAAGAAAGTGTTAGTAAACTTCAAGGATGCCTCCAGAGCAGTTGCTCACCAACTTCTGGGCAGCATACCAGATCAAACTACAAATCCCAGAGGTTTCATCTTCATTCACTGAAAAATGCATATTTATGGATATTTTTTTATTTAACAGTTGGCTCAAAACTGACTTTGCTGTGGGTAAGAGATGATTATACCTGATCTCATCTCATTTTGACAGGTGCTCAAGCAGGAAATGTTCCAGGACAAATCAAATCGGGAAGTGTCACAGCACACAGAAATCCCTATAATTTTGGTGTGCTCATGTCACAAATATACAGAGTTGAGGCCCTCTTAAGGAATATAAAAATCATGCTTTTTCTAATTATGAGCTATGTTGGTTGTGGAAATTGTCAAATTGGTTAAAAAGAAGCAGCAAGTAGGAAAACTGTGGATTTTTGTAACTTCCATCAGATTAATTTTGGGATGATGCTACATACTGAAAGCTTTAGTCATCCCGTTCGTGGGGGTATGCAGGGGTATAGCTTGCAGGTGACTTAAGTGTTTGGCAGGCCCCCTGGTATTAACAGCTCCCAAAAAAGCAGGCTTGAGTTGACCAAGGGGACATTCCAATAAGTAAGGTATAGAGTTTCTCTGAACATTTGCTAGACTATTTGCTTTGGATGTCTCAGTGTTTGTTATGTCAGGTTGCTGGGTACTCCAGGAATCCAAAGCAGGGGTAGATTGCAATGACATATGTAACCTAAACCCGCGTCGGCAGACATGATGTGCATTGTTTGGTTATTCCGTGGGGGTTTGTACAGCTCACAACCCAGTGGTGCCTTCATGATGCTCTCGGAGCTCAGTGAAGCCTCTTGGATGCTTCTTGACTCTTGAGCAGATTGGAAGGTGGAATTTGTATCTGTGAAAGCAAATCCACTTATGCATAGAACAAATCTTGCCTCTTTTTAGCTTTGCCATTGTACTTCACAAACGTATCTCTGGTCCTTAGACTTCGGAGCAAAAGTTCCATCTTACAGTAGAGCCTGCAGCGTCTTTGTGCTGGGTACAAAACTGCGTTATATTCAAGACAGGCATATCCAAGCTTGGGTTTTCATTTAAGACTTAACAAACCTTCAGAAAACCCAAATAAATAGCTTAAGAAATGCTCAGAACTCTTTTGTGTGGACATAGGCATGTCTCTCAGGGTAGAAAGGTTTTTAACTACTCCTGCTGTTATTCTGAGAGGAATTGTATGTGAACAGGCCCATAAAGAGGAACGTAAGTCAGCTGAAAATCACAATGAGACTTTGTGAACAGGGTTTTGATCAGATCTAGTCTCATTTACCTTCTGAATGTGCCCTTGTTTCCACTGTAATAGCACTGAGCTGTGACAATGTGAACTTGAGCTTCAGTTCCTGTTGTGGCTGTGCTAAGAGCTTGCAACCACCAGAGGCTAAGAGCTGATCCTCTTCTGTTTGCATTTTAACACTTGACAGTTTATTGATCAGGGTGAATCCAATAAGCTAAAAATGAAATACTTGTTACCTTTAAGAAATTCCTTAATTGTGCAGCGGATTCCCTGGGTACTCTCGTAAAACCACACTACAACTTCTGAAGGAGACAATGTAAATAGGGCCTTTTGTGGATTCTAAGAGTACTGGACAGCTTTATTCTGCACCCGTCCTCTCGTCTTGTTTTAAAGCTAGGTGGAGTCAAAGATGAACCCTCCCAAGGAACTGCCAACCTGCAAAGGTGTTGGCTCTGACTAATGCTTTGCAAACTCACTAATTCAGGACGACCATAACTGGCCAAGCCTAGGCTCCCTTCGTTCACTGTTGCATGAAGTCAAGGTAGCAAAGAGCAGCATCTTTCTGCAGGACAACCCTAAAAGATGTTATTGAGGATTATCCAAAGGAGTATCCTACACTGGTCACTGAAAAATGCTGACAGCTAACCTGTTCAGCTCATTCCCTTGGTATATCAAGCAGATCAAGCTGGAACAGTTTGTCACAGTGTAATAGTGTCATTCTTTACCCTGACTTTTATCTAAGCTGATAGTGGGCCAGAGGTTTTGGACATCTCACTCTCAAAATACGAAGTTTCATACAGCTTAAGCTCTCTCATCCTGAAACCCAAGAAGCACTTGTAACTTAGAACTGGAACTTGGAACTTAGAACTGATTCAGGTCTTCTTCGTGAGCTGATTTAGTTACATGCATCCACTCAGTATGTGTTATCAAGCCGTCTTACTGTTGGTGTGCCCAGAGGTTTAAAGATCAGAGTACTAGTCTCTGTGTTCTGCCACACTGGTTATTGCCTCTGTGTAGATACCTGTGTGAGAGCACAGCAGCATGGGTAGGGGTTGCTTTTGTATCTGCCCTCCTTTTCAGCAGTTACATTTGCTTTTTCTCATGCCTCCATGAAAAGTGTCAGTGTGTTTCCTGTTAACTGGGGTATGAGATCTCTGGTTAGCAGGGAAGTTGCATTTTAGCTGTTTCATTTGCTTAAACAAAGGGGGGAAAAAAAAGGACAGGGAAAACCAATGAAGTAGATGTGTGCAAGCCTCTGAAATTTTAAATGAAGAAGTACTTTAAAGAGTCAAATGTACACTAATCCTTCTTCTGTGCTGTCTAGTCCTCATTTCCCAGAGGACATTCCTAGTTCACTCTTAATCAGTCTCAGTATCAATCTCAGGATCAATGCTGGAGCAGGAGGAAAGTGATCTTCTGGGTCCCCTGGGCTCTCAGTTGAGCTCTGAGCTCTTAGTGGCTTAGGCACTTCTGGAAAACAGATTTTAAGCACCAAGTCAATTAGGTTCTTAAACTTCAAGTTAACAAAAGACAGAAACTGTGGCTGGGCTCCCTGGAACGTGTAGTTCTTTATTGCAGGGAGTCAACGGAGTGTGATGGCTCCAAGTTAATACTGTCTTTTCTGATTTGGCTGTGACTAAGTTCAGATCAACAATGTCATGAAGTCGTATCTTAATGCATTAAGTTTTTTGTTCTGTGGCTGGCAATCATCAGAGTGGTACTTTAGGTACTGGAGTGATTTTGAAAATGGCCCACAACCTGCTATTACCTGCCTTGTAACACCAGCTTGTAAATCTGTTGTGAAAGTCTGACTGTTCAGTGTCTAGTACTATTCTAGATGTCTTCAGGCATCCCAGTGGCTCTCTGTCACGAGAGCAGAGGACAAGTCTCCCACAGGTACTGTCAAATCTTTCAGCTCAGTGAAGGTATTTTAAATATAACAAATGCGTGTTTGAAGTGTCACCGGGTATCTGTATTCTGTCTTCTACACTAGGTGTCATAAACCATATAGGAATAAGGTACACCTGTGACCCAGGTTTGTTTTGCATAAGAAGCTCAAAGTTGGCTAAAACTTGTAATAGGACCTTACGCAATCAAGACTGAGCACCTCTGAGTACATGCCTGCATTACTGATGTGTTGCTCTTTGTTGTTAATGTTGCTCTGGATCCTCAGCAAGACTTGGCAAGGCCTAGGTGCAATCATGCTGAGTCCAGGATCTACTGAAACCACAGTCAGAGGATAAGATGAAAACTAAAACTGATAAGGACCTATTTCAGCTAAACCACATATGATAGAGTGCAGCAAAATTGTATGGGGAGGTTTAATAACTCTTTATTTGCTATACAACCAGAGGTTGTTAATAGTGTTCTCTTTACTTAGCCGTTCTGCTAGATGCTTACAGGCCACTTGATTTATACTAACCTTTCTCTCAAGGTATCACAGCAATTGCTTTTCTATCTGAGGCTTGGGAGTTGTGTTCAGATGGCAAAATTTATTACGTATCTTAGCAAATGGGAACAGAATTCCAGAACAACGGAAGAATTGGTCTCCTGTTGGCAAGGAGGCTGTGAGTTAGCCCATAATTTCTTGTTGCTGCCCTTTTGTTTCACTGTCCCTTTTTGAGATGGAAGAGGAGGCAAAGAGACACAAGACAGTGAAATATCTGGTCTGTTGTAAATGCAGGAGCTGGAGTGAGAGATTTAACAGGCCTGGAGCAGCAGATAATCTGCAAACTTGTCCACAGGCAACAGTTTGCCTTTTTGAAATGCATGACTTTAATGTTGCAGCGTGCTATGAATAGCCTTCTTTTATTTCTTGTTATTTTGCCCATGACATTTAAATAAGGTATCCATTGTTTAGAAACATCACACCAAAGATGCACCTGTCTTCATGGTTTAATCTTACATGACTGAAATGCTTTGTGAAATGAGTAGATGATCAGCACACTTAAATTACAGAGAGGAACTCTGAACATGCAGGAGGCTTAGTACCTACTGAAAGCATGGAAGGATGAATTACTGACATGGTTTTAAAGTATGTTGAAGGAAATGTGTTTTAGTGTTCTTAAGCTTAAGAGTTGACAGGCTTAAATTTTAGGAAGAGAGTACAAAATGGAACATTCCCTATAAATCCAGTCCCTGGAACAGCAGAAGCCCATGGCATTAACCTTTGGGTTAACAATATGTTGATGGAGGGAAGGATTAAGAAAAGGGCAGGTTGTGGGACACAAATGGCACAAAGGCCAGAGGTGAATAACCTTGTATTGACTTCAAGTTTAAAAAATAGATTTAAGTTATAAATTGGAACATTTTGAAAGGTGTTTTCTGAGTCAGGCGAAGTCCTTCCCAACTGAGATTCTTTCTCTGCGCTCTGCGTTTGGAGAAGCAGGTATTTGAACTCTTAGCTCTGTATAAGAGTCAAGTAGAATAAATGTAACTTCAGGGCTAGTGCTTTACATGGAAGACAATGCTATGGGCTGTCTCGGAGTACTTGGAGTGTGAAGGCAGATAGTTACTGAGTCTTCATTCCCAAATGTCATGTATGTCCCCCCTGTGACTATGGTAGAATGTTTGCCACCTTCTGTCCCTTCCCCTGCTATCACTGCAACTATATTACCCATCCTGCATGGATTTCTGAACACCAGCCCTGTGTTCTACCTTGGAGGACTGGGAAATGGTTTTCTCAGTTTCAATCTATTTTCTTCTGGTTATGGATGCTCCTGTGGGAGCTGATGCAGCAGGTGCTGAGGGCTTAGATCAAAACCAGATTATTATATGGAAAAACTGAAGAGTAATCCTGATGCTTCTGTGAAAAACATTGTAGCAGTGCTCAAAATGGGATTAAAATGGCTAGAGATCATGGTGAGGGGTCAACTTTTATCTCATTAAAGTCCCACTTTGTTTCTGACTCCAATGGAAACTCAGTGAGTATTCCCTGGCAGAAAGTGGTGCAAATAAAGCTGCACAGCAGGCTGCCAGCCAGGAGTTCCAGGGCACTAACCCTTACTGACCTTACTGGGTGAGGCCTTTCATTGCTCTCTGCTTCCCTGTCCTGTAACCTAGAGTTAACAATTATGTGCTTCAGAGAATTTCAGTTAAATAGCTCTTAATTTTAAAGCACTTTGAAAATTATAAGCTCTACATGCATGTTGAGGTTTAATCCCTCACACCTGAATAGCATTGCTGACGATGAAAGTAGAGGAGTTCTTGCTGGGTGCCAAGGCAAGGAACATGATGCTGAGGTCACCTTGGTCTGATCAAAACAGGTTTTCAGGCAATAACTCTCAATGGAACGATTCCCAATTTCTCTGCAGGCAAGCTTAGCCCATTAGTAGAGTGAATGCAGACTGGGAGAATGGGAGGTTGGTATGGCACAAAGGGAATGAGAAATACATGTTTGGTCAGAGCTTGGATGCGTGAGATGGTGGGAAAGACTTTTAAAGTGCTTAAAGTTAGCGAGAGTTAAGCCACAGGCTGGGCAGGGTGGATGAACAGTGAGAACAGGAATGAGGAGCCATAGCACCATTTTGACCAAAGATACTTAACAGTTTGGGTTTTGGTTGGGGATTTTATCTTCTTAAACCAGAAGATATCCTTTGAGATGCAGAGCTGATTGTTGTTCTTTCCAACTCAATACAAGCAGCACTTTCTAGGAAGTTCTGCAAGATTACAGCCGCTTTATGCAGCAGCATAAATCAACCCCGGATTGGGTTCTGCAGCTTGGCAGGCAGGTACCTAGCTGGAGTTTCCCATATACCATAATCGGAGTGGGGTGTGGAACTAATCAGGTCACCAAGGTGACTTGTACAGCCCTAAAGGCAGTTCTGCATAGTGGGTGCCTCGGGCTGTGGAACTGGCAGTTCCATTTGTAACTGCTCAAAGTCAAGGTCATCGAGAGTGGGAGTTGCCCATGAAATAGGCTTTAAAGTATTGCTAGTGCTTGTTTTGGTGCTTTGTAATCAACACTCACTTGCATTCAGAACTATTACTTGCTGGGCTCTCTGTGACATTAGTGTTGCGTGGCATTGTTTTGGAGAGTGGAGGGGAAAAATAAACACTTGTATGTCATGAAAGAAACAGGTTGGTTATGGTTATTGATGGATAGCAAATGCTGTGTGATTTAGGACAAGTCAGCAGAGCATGGAGTCTTGCAAAACACATGGAACATATTGAGTAAGCTCAGAGCCTCCTGCACTGGTTGGCAAGCTGGTGAAGTACATATAATCCCAGTTAAATTTAATTGTTATCCTTAGGTCTTCCATTGCTGAGGATCATGTTCCAGTTGTCATCTAGTAGTGATTAGAAGAACACTGATTACTAAGAAGCACTACCAGAAGTGCTACATTTCTCTTGGGAAAAGGTGTTTTTCTCAATGCCATGCAATTTGTACAGTTTGTACAGAGTGCAGTAGCATGGTTATTTCTTGTAACATATACACAGTACTGCACACTGCTTCTGTAACACTCCCTTGTCATGTGGTGACAGTAATGTCATTGCACTGAAAAAGACGAGTTATTCAGGGTACTTGCTTTGTCATTAAACTTTATTATAACAGTAGAAACCCCCTTCAAGCTGAATAAAAAAAGTCCAGGACATAACAGAAGTTTTTATAATCCACTCCATTGAAAAGCATCTGTTGCAATTTGTGATGTGTATTTTTACATCTCAAATCTGTAGTATGATTTATAGCTTGTGTGAGTACTGCTTCTCTGGACCCTTGTCTTACTTGTATGTCCAAGAGGTGCGTGCATTCAAGTACCTTGTGCTGTTCTGCCTGGACACCTGAGGTTCAGCCTCTGAGCAAGAAGGAGCTGTGCTGAGCCGCTGTCTCTCCACTGGAAGTGATGCACCACATCATGGACCATTCAGGCTTCCTCTTGTCCTTCATTTTGTGGTTAGGAGATGCATCAACACGAAAAGGTTTGCTCAAGCTCAGTATGAATGCAGTTTGCAGGTGCCAGATCTCAGCAGCTGGAAGCCCTTGGGTTAAGAGATGGGAATGAGCAGTGAGCAGGGGGGGTTTCAGCTCTCACAAGGGCTGGAGTTGCACCAGCAGCCGTTTGAGCTGCAGTGGAACAACTCCCATCTCTGCTTGCATTGCACTTTCCACTGGGGAGCCCGGAGCTGCCTTGATATGCTGGTGTTTCCAGCTGTAATGACTAAATGGAGCTGTGTGGGCTGCTGGCTGTCCGGCCAGGCTATCCCTGCTATCTCTTCCCGTACACACTGGAGCCTTTGTCTCTGGCCTTATTGTGCCTGTGCTGTGACAGAGCCCTTTCTGTGCTCTCCTCCCAGCACAGCCTCTGTGTTCAGGGGGCTTTTCTTCAGCTGCTCTTTGTCTCCGTGTGTTTATTGTGCCTGCTGCAGAGTGTGTTTGTTTGGGAGAGAGGAGGAGGGGCTCCTGTTTGTGCGGGGTTTATAAACCCAGTGCCTTCTTCAAAAGAGATGCTGAGCAAACTGGGTGGTGTTGGTATTAACTCTTCACAGCCCTGTGCTGCTGACAGCCCATCCGTCACTGCACTGAGACAATCCTCTGTGTGAGAAATGCTGTGGGAGGGTTCTGAAGCTGCTTGCTGTGTAAGGAAGGGAAGCTTGCTCCCTCTTTGGTCTTAACTGCCCTTTGATTTTTCTGTGAACGCTGCACAGTAAAGAGTCTCCTAAGTGCGGGGAGATATGATCGATTCTAGGATTTCCCCTCAGTCTTTCTGGAACTCGTTTTAATTGCAAACACTGGCTCACTAGCCCTTTCTGTTTGCATAACTGTCTCTTGCATCCTGTTTATGTGGCTACATCAGACAATATCTCTTCATTGTACCATATCCTAAACTTCATGACTGTACTTCAGGGCTTTTTCTTTTGAGCAAGGTCCTGAAAACAGGATTTTTTTAAATTTATTGTGTTGCCACTTGCATATAATAGCTCGCTTTTGAACCAGCTTCTTTGACCAGCTAAATACATCCATGGATAGGATGGCTTTTATTGTTTCTCCAGTACCCATGGTCCCATACTCCCAGGGAGCTTTGGAAGATGAAGATAATCAATTTGGAAACTTAATTTCCCTTGTAATCACATAGTACTGTGCTTTAAGTTGGTTGGGGTGGAGCAACAACCAAAGAGAACAGCATCAACTTCCTAATCTCCTTTTGCTCTCCCTCCTTAGGAGGATGGGAATTTATAACATGAAAAATCTCTCATCCATCTCTACAAGCTGCAATTGTTTCACAATT
>JAVHNF010074520.1:6446-23017 GCA_034783455.1 Micropsitta finschii
GAAGTTTAGATTGGATATAAGGAAGAAATTCTTTAGTGTTAGGGTGGTGAGGCACTGGAATGGGTTGCCCAGGGAGGTTGTGAATGCTCCATCCTTGGCAGTGTTCAGGGCCAGGATGGACGAGGCCTTGGGTGGAATGGTTTAGGGTGAGGTGTCCCTGCTCATTGCAGGGGGGTTGGAACTAGATGATCTTAAGGTCCTTTCCAACCCTAACAATTCTATGATTCTATGATTCTTCTCTATGTAATGTATGCCTACAGAATGTAATGCCCTCAGTGATCTCAGAATAGGAACATGATAAGTAAGAACACTGAAAACAAACGAGGAGTGGAGACATATGCCAGGAGAGAAATCACATTCTTCACAGAATGGGAAGGAGGTATGAAATGGCTGCAGAAGAAAGTAGAATACTTACAATCCCACATGGGATGGGAGCAGGGCAGTGACTGGTTAACTCAGGTTAGAGCTGTTGGCCGATTTCTGCAGAACTTTGAAAGAGATGAGAAAGAAGCTTAACCTTAAGGCATAAGATTGCAGGAAGACAACAAAAAACCTTGAACACTTCTTTACGGCAAACTGGAGGAAATGTGAGTTATAGCACAGAAAAAAAGTTGAAGAGTCTAGCTTTAAAGGAAAGAAAAAAATACAAGTAGATAGCATTCTGAAAATGGAGTGGATCAGATCCTTGGAACCTTTGTATTCATTAAAAATATTATAGTTTTGGAAAACTTGGGAGACTGCATAGGTAATTGCATGATACCTGCACAGAACTAGAGAGATTCATGTTTGTCCTTAAAATGCTTTCTCCTGATTTTGTGCTTTCCTTCCTGTTCTGATTTACCTCCCCTTTTTCACTGTCTGTATTTAACCTTTGGTGTTCCTACAGCTGGAGAGAAGGTTGTTGTTGTGGAATACAATGCTAAGTATGAGTGATAGCCCACATGGACGTTCTTGAGTAATTTGGGAAGATTAACAGGTCTGTGTTTTACCTGGTGTATGTGCTATGGAGAAAAATGTTGTGATTGTACTTCCCTCCTAGGTTCAGAGGCTCTTTGGCAACAGTATGACTACAATGTTTAAAGAAAAATATGTGGAAATAAACTCGGAGCCATATTCCCAGTTGGAAACCATCAAGCAGATATCTAGAAGTTTGGAGACCTCCAGCTAAGCAATTGGTGAAACTCAGTTTTTCCTTGCCTCAATTAACCCATCTCTAAAACGAGCTTAGGTTTAACACATCTTAAATAGTCAGGATTTTTGTAATCCAGACAAGGGTTGATTTTATTCCCAAAATAAATAGTTTTTAGAGAGGCAGAGAAGGCATTTATGTGTGAAGATGTATAATAATAAGAATTAAAAAAAAAAAAGATAGAAAAATTTAGCAGATAATGGTCAGGGCTGAGAAGATCTGCAATACAGAGACACTGTAGATTTAAATCATGAAAAGCAGTTTGTACACTTTAGTATCTAATGCAAATCTTAAACTGTTGAGTTTATAAGTTCAGAGTTAGTGTTTTACAGCAGAACAACAAATAAAGCAATTGTATTGGGGGGTGAAGAGAGGAAGAAAGCTGTCATCAACTTCAAGCCTGTTAGTTTAACAACAAGATTAAGTAAAAGCTTACTTCAGATTGTGAACAAAAGACTTGAAGTTCAGAGATAGACATAATACCATATACTATATTTTCTCTAAGCCCTTTTGTTATGCCACTCACCCTGGGTGGTTTGTGACACTTCAGTTTTAGAAAGTAAATGCAGTGAATTTTATTTACCTAGAAAAAAGTAATGCTTGACATAAGGCTCTAAAATACTTTGGTCGAAATAGATTAACATGAGAATTTAATTATGGATTAAAGCTGGAGGAAAAAGAGATTGCAGTAAGTTCTAAATTACTTTCAGGATGGAAATGGAGTGAGATCAGCCTTCAGAGAAATCGTGTTTCATGTATCAGAGATTTAGGTGACAGTCACCACCTAAGTCACATGTGATTTGTGGATCAGATGAAGGTATTGCAAATACTGCAGAGAACAGGGGAAAATTGACTGAAGGACTAGAGTGAAACTAAAAGCACAAATTATAAAGTCATTCACTTGGGTTCTATCAGGAGAATGTTTTTAAATGAAAATTAGGATTCTGGAAGCTGAAATAATTCTCATCAGCCTCACCTGGTTCAGTGGGCTAATGTGAATTTAGGATGCATTGGATGAGAATTTTTCAGTACAGAGGGTAAGTACATTGTCAGTACTGGGTTTGATTCTCGTTGATCAAAGATGCAAACTTGTAAGAGATGCAAAGAAAGACTACTGAGGTGATGAAAAATCTTACCTATTGAAAAAAAGAAGGTATGGTTACAGATGGCTTTCTTGAAGCATTAGGGAAAAACATTTGAAGACCTCTTGATAAATTTTATGGAATGGATTGCAAGACTGAAGTGGTTCAGTTTGTCAGTGAGCTTTTGGGAAGGTTTTTCTGGCTTCTGCCAACTTTTGAGTAATGGTTCATTTCCCAAAGCACCTGGAAATGTGACTTCTAAATAAAGGTATGGCAGGACCTGAGACATTGTGATGACTAGATTTTTCCTAGTGACACAGCATTTTGTCGTTATTAGGTCTAGTGTTATGATGTATTTTGTGAATAATAGTGAGTGTGGGGCAGAACTAAAAGATTTTTATGCACTGCATGAAATCAATACCTAGTGTGTGTTTACTTGTGACTGTGGAGGAATATCTAAATATAGTTTGCATGTTTCTGAATACAGACACATTTTGAACTTGCAATATTAAAAGTTTATCAAAGATCTAGATGTATAGCATATTAGCAGGATATGGCACTGCTCAAAGTAGAGGCTGTTATCTCATGGTGTGATTGCAGCTTTGCAGGAACTAGCCATACTGAAATCCTTGTAAGATGTTGTAAAAACCAGTAAATACTTCTTTTGTGCTGAAGGTAGTAAAGTGTATCGGTGAAGTCTTGGGAAAAATACTTTATTCAGTGTAGATATTAAATCTGTATTTGTAAAACAGGCATGCAGGTACTCTGCATGCACTCAGACTCAGCAGTCTTCTGATAATAGAAACTTTACACACATCTGGCCTTTATCCTACACTTAATTGCCTGAGTAACTTCATCCATGTGAATGGTCCTATTGAGGGAATAAGAGTGCTCATGTACATAAGTGCTTGCTGTGTTTGGGTAGAAAGCTTTCCTTGTTCAGTAAAATATAGCTAGAACAATGGCAGTGGTTTAATGGATCCAAGTGTGGTATGCTGCTAGTTGTCCATTGTGGAGGTTCTAATCTCATAATACTTATACTGACAGATTTTTAGATGGAAGTCTTTTTTCCATTTATGTTTTCTGTTGGGAAATGCTGAAGTTTTTATTTGCACTTTATACAAAATAATAATGATAAATCTTATCTAGCGTAATTGCACTAGACATGCAGAAAAGGACAGTACACCTTTGAAGGCTCCGTCAGTGTATTTTATGGTGCAGATATATCTAAAGACAGCTAAGTATTTTTTTATTCTTGGCAACACATGCAGGAGCATGGTCAGGCCCCATAGTACAGGCTCTGCCATGTATACTGAAGGTGATCCTGAAAAAGGGCAACTTCTGTTCACTCTCAGCCACCTACCTAAATTAGAACATTCAGCTGTCCTTCAAAGAGAGCATTGTGAGCACTGTTGAGCTTTCTTCCCTTAACCACACAGCTTTAGATGACATATTTCTTTTACAGACTCCTTGGAATACTTAGCAGTCGACCCTGTTGAAGCTCAAGTGAGATACAAACAGCATTAAATGTGAATACAGCCACTTTTCATAGTAACTGTGTAATGTTTGTTGGTATCGTTCACTCAGTTTTCTGTGAAGTAATCTACGGATGCTTCTGCCTAAATATATCTGGTTTACAGACCCATGTGTATTTGCTCAAATCACTAAGCTCTCTGAACCTAAGCATGTTGAAGTATGCTGAACACCCTGCTACTGCATTCTAGCATCTGCAGTTTCTTCAATTTCTGAAGGTGGAAATGCCTGTCAAGATTATTGAAATCTAGGTCCTAATTCTATAGTTCTTCTGTCAGTTTTTCTAATTCTTCTGTCACAGTTCATCATCACTTCTTTTTTAACTTGGTTCACACAGCTCCAGTGTTAGATTAAAAATAAGATTACTGGCTACAAACATTTTCTGTCAATGCCTAGTGCGCTGTTAGTCTTCTCTCTAGAAATTTCTTGATCTTCAGTCAACTTCCTTGTCTTTTTTAGTCCTCAGCTGTGAAAAATGTAAGGACTTGAGAGCTCCCAGGAGAAAACATCTGTTTAGGCCTCCCAACTTAAAAGCTCTTTCACATTGGAGCCTTTAGAAAAAGGAAATGGAAAGCACAGGGTGGGAACCTTTTTTCCAGACAATGTTTTTAGAGACTGAAGAGGCTTTTTCTTTCTAGGGCACTCTAGAGAGGACATGAGAGTACCACCCATTTTTCTGAAATTCTTTGTCCATTAAGACTTTGATTTAAGGTAATTTCTTGAGGTTTTGGCAAGCAAGTGGCAGATGTTGAATCAGTCTACATATTATTAGGTTCATCCATCATCACTCCAAAACAAAGGTTCTTGCTGACTGGCACTTAGTGGATGACTAAGTTCAAAATGCTTGACATTACACCGAAATGCCTAGGAACTTTGACAAAATACGTCTTAGAGGGAATTAGTTTTATTTAACTAATCTTTTTTCATACAAATTGTTAAGATACCTTTTCATCACTAAAATGACCATAGCAGATATTGTTGATGAAGATGGAACGTAACTTACAAAGTTAATGCACATGCAAAATATAAAATAATAGAAAATTTAGGATAGAAATTCGTATTTATCCTTCTTTCCAGGTATGCTGTGGGCTGTAAAAGGACTTTATTTGGAAAGCACATCTCACACAAAAATTTCCACATGGAAGTGGATGGAAGATAGGAAAAACCAACCCAGACTCTGAAATAAAACAAATGTCAAAGATGAACTGTCTACATCTTTACTGCATTGGGAAGTTTGGGGAACATGTATGCTAATCTCTTTGTCCAGTGCTGTAAATATCTATTTTTATTCTATGGGGACACCATAATAAGATTAATACATTCTTGTGATAGTAAAAGAAATTAAAGTTTTTAAATGGCAATTAGTATTGGTCTCTGGAAAAATATAATTGAAGCCAGAGGTTTTATGTATTTGAAATCTCAAAATAGTAAAATGTAAAGAGAGTCCAGACGTGGAAGAGGAAACTTTCCCAGCAAAATTCACTCATCCTTCAGGTATTTTTTGTTAGTGGATTACTGTAGATTCGTTTGATTGTTTGGAGTGTGAGAGATTTGTACAGACATCTTCTATCCAGAGATTTTACTAAGTAAAGTTCTCAACTAACTACTATTGTACTTAAAATTAGGGATGAAGTAAACTTTTGGAAAGCGTTGATGCTAATTTGTATTTTGCCTCATAGACATTTAAACATACTCCAGACTTGGGAAGGGTAGCTTTACAAGATTGCATAGCACATCTTTTTTTAGCTGATATTTCATTAAATGCTACACTTGACACCAAATGGAGCTTCATAACTTGTGTTACTGCATTCACAAACAAGCCATAGTGCTTCATGATCACACTAAATTCTGGCATCTGTTGTAAGCATTCAGCTTTGTTGAAGGCAAATAGATTTCTTCAGTAGTTCCCTTCCCTGGCAACACAATTTTTGATCAGTGTCATCAAAATAGGCAGGGAGAGAAGAAAATTACCTGGTCAGATTCTTCATGAAAATAGAGCTAATAAAATTCAGCTAATAAAATTACTAAGATAGAACATTGGTTTCTATCTTAGTAATGTCTGATTCTGTAATATGTAATTTAGTGTCTGGATAGTAAGACTTCTAGGAGGAGAAATCTGGAGTCATAGAGATCTTTCACTAAAATGATGAAATTAGCACTTTCCTGGGGACAGAATCAGAACCTTCAATAAGTATGTCGAATTCTCTGCAGAGAAGATTATGCAATATGAAATGTGTGCAAGAAAAAGTACTCTTTTTATGCTGTTTACCTCTTTCTGACTGCTTTCAATTACTGTTTCATGCATTTAGCCAGCTTGCTGGTTCCTGGAGTTGCCATGAGTCATGAACAAATCACATCAACAGTTTAAAAGAAACGCGAGTTGCACCTCTGCAGTGTGGCAACAATAATGGCAAATACCTCAGACTTGTCAGTAGCTTTTTTTCTCCTCAAAGTTATGTTGTAAAAATTATGTGACTTGCTGACAAGGTGAATGTTGCTGAAATTTAGTGCAAGGTGTCCCTGCCCATGGCAGGGGGGTTGGAACTAGATGATCTTAAGGTCCTTTCCATCCCTAACTACTCTATGAAGTGAATGGCTTGCTTTGTTTATGAGAATGAGATGGAGCATGCTTATATATATGCATGCTATTTTACACATTGGTGCAAGCATGATTTTCATGGATCCATATAGTTGCTACAGGAATGGTAGGTTCTTGGAGAAGGGACAGATACTCTTTGGTGACATGTGATTGTAAAGTGTGTAAAGAAGTGAGGGAAACTTCCAGAGAAGGAAGGAAAGTAGTAAATTGAGGATGCAAGAAAATGTACATCTAAGTTGCCCTAAGTGGAAACAAAGATAATTAAAGCAGAAAAATACTCCAAATAAGCAGTTCGGATTTTTAGGGCTTAATTTGTTCTGAAGATTTTAGCTACTAAACTGTGCTTCTGAATTTTTTTAACACCAGTTCAAAGTTTATACAGCCTAAATGTCACCAATGGCTATTGGGATTTTGTCCATTTGCTTTGTGTTATTAGGGTCTGGTGTCTGTGGTATAAAAAGATGTATACATTATGGAGATTTTTCTCTGTCACATTTATTCAGATATGTTGCTTTCTACCTGCACAGTATTTGCCACTTCTGATATTTGCTTGGGAATGGAATTTGTAATTACCATCTGGCTACCTACCATCTGGGCACGCCTGGAGAGTGCAGTTTTCTGCCCTTGCCATAACCTTGTTGGCATGCTATAGAATTACTTTATGCTTTTTTTTTTTTCCCCAGCATACAGGTTTCCACAGCTTTTTGTTGCAGATCTGCTTTCATGTACAAAGCAGCTTAGCTCTGGATGGCGGGGACTCACTTATTTCTGTGTCTTGCCAGCTCCTAGAGGTCAGCACACTAACCAAAGGGGATTTTTTTTTGTTTGTTTGTTTTTCTCTCCTTACAGTATTTTACTTGTGCGTCTTATAGACAGCAACTTGTAAAATGGAAGGAGAAAAATACATCACTTCATATGGTTTTTTTGTATATAGTCTTATTCCAAATACTGCTTTTTCAGTTGTTCTTTCCATTATAATAGTGTATTATATCTTAACAGGATACATCTTTGTTTATTTTCCCTAATTACAGTATTGGATGTGAAACTTGACTTTTGCCAAGTAACAATCTGCCAAATAACAATCCACTGAATCAAGACTAGTTTAGGGGGAAAAGGCACGAGTCAGTATTTTACAGTGCACACTCCATTTTGATCACGTTTTGCTTTGTCATTTGGAAGATTGTTGGATTACAAAATCTTAGGGTACAAACCCAGATGAACTAAGGAGGGAGAGTTCAAAGCAGGCCACCATGTCAAACAGAATCCCTGAGTTTCTCATGACTCTAGATGTCATTACCCTGCATAACTGCTGCCAGTTTTCTAGATGAGGTTTCATCTATTGAACATGTGTGCTGTTTTATTTTCCCTTTAGTTCTGACTAATTTCCTTCAAATAGGAGTGCCATTTTGAAAACAAAGTAAGATTTGAGTATGTATTAATTTTGTGTTGGATGCTGCCCTGATGGGTATTCAAGCAGTACTTCTGACCGCAGTACCATGCATTACGAAATAAACAGGATGTAAGCATGCCAGTGTTTTACAAAGCACCATTCTTCTTTTACAAATGGAAGTGTATTTATGTGCTGAAGTATATCCAGTGTTAATTAGATGACAAAGCAATAACCATCTCTTTGCAGACTAGTTAGACTTCCTGCTGTTGCCTATTTGGAGTCAATAATTATTGTCTACTGTATCTTTGGCAAAACTAGGAACCATGCAAAGATGATCAGACAGCGCTTTGACTTTCCTACTGTATGGATATGAACTTTCCTACAATATGGATATGAACTTCTAAAGGAAGAGCTACGCAAAATCATAAAAGGTTCAACAGTCAAGTGCTTCTTATTTCACCTGATACAATTTATTATTCATAAAATGTATTCATTATAAATATTTATAATATATCTTAGAAATATATCTAATATGTACTAGAATATATAGATCTAGCGATATATAGTCTAATATATTTTACTGTCTTCCCCAAGGAACTTGCCACTTATATGCAAAAGATTGAATGAATCCATCTCCAGAGAAGAGAGATCACCACTGTGGCTGTTCCCTGGTCATCCATAAGGAATGTAGGTGTTGGAGAGGTTCTGACATCCCCAACTGCTGTATCTGCTTTTCTGCAAAGACAGCTGGCAGTGTAAAAGCTATTTGTAAGTTTTTAAAAAAACAATCCTGAAATGCACAAAGAGAATGTGCTGTTGCAGGCAGTGTTTTCAGCACAAATTCTGGTTTTTAGAGCTATGTGTCCTTAGAATTCCTTATAATTCCATGCTTGCTGGAGGAGCGCTGGTGCAGGTATGACAGGGGCTGTGGTTGGAGCAGAGACTGTTGCATACTACCCAGACCATTCTCTCTTGTGTTTAACCAGACTTATGGCTTTAATGGAGCAGTGATTGTGCCTATTTTAGTTGTCTGGTCGGAGCTGATGCCATCCAGCACTGTGATAGATTACTCCAGTAAATGATCTAATCTGCCTTCTCTGTTTCAATTCCATCCTCCAATGTTTTTCTGCTTTTTTTTTTCCTGTAGTTCTGCTAAACTCAAAGAAACATTCATGTTCTAATATATATTTTGTGTAAATGCAGGACCTCTGATCCCGAGTGTGTTAATGCAATAATTTAGTATGGGGTTGAATGGAATTTATGACACACTGTCACCAATCAAGAATTAAAAGTTTCGGGTTTGTCACTGTTCCTATTTCCATCTCTTCATATACTCAAGCGGGCAGAGTTAATAATTTTGTGTATGACAGTATGATATAGTATAGAAAAATAAAACTTTAGAATCATCATATCCTATTCAAAAATGCCCATAACCTTTATATTTCATTGATATGTACTCTTGAAAGCTTCTGTTTTCAAAATACCAGAGAGGTTCCAGTTCAGTTTAAATTACCTGTTAGCCCAGGTGGAGAGTTGCCCCAAGCAGCAATTTCCCTGCTGTTTTCAGAACAAGGTAAGGAAGCTTCAGGTATGTGTGGTCTACAAGAAGTACAGTTGTAACTGTAGGAAGTTGGGGGAAAGTAATATATTTTTAGACTCTAGTGTCTTCATAGTTATTAATCAAACATTGTCCATTCCAAAGGCAGCCTCTTAGTTTACTATTAATAATTCCTCATCTCAGTGATAGTTTTGAAGACACGGATAGATTTCTGTAGATAAATTATTTGCACAGTTGAAAACCAAGTAGTATTCTCTGGCATCTGTCTTCAGTTATTTCACCAGAATTGCTGATGATGATGTCTTACATCATAAACTTGCACAAGTGTGTGGAGAAAAAAAAATCATCAACTAAGTACATAAGAATCTGATCCTAAACTATTTTTCTGTAGATGACTTGAAGTAGATGAATGGTTCGGTTTCTACACACAAACACATTTTCTTTGTTTAATATCTGATATAATAGCACTATCACTTATGAAAAATGATTAGCTGAGTACCTGTCATGTGAATTTAAATCCTGTTTCCTTGCTGCTTATCAGAAAGCTGGAGGCCATACGCCATTTCTGGTGTTTTGTTCCCAGAGGGGACAAAGGTGCTACAGCTGCAGCAAATGTAAACCTGGCAGACATTGGAGACAAGGAGTGGGAAGGAAGTACATTAAGTGCTTAAAATTGGGTAGTGTAAATATCATTTTCCCACTCACCACGCTGTTGAAATCCTGAATATTTAGACCAACTGATAAAGACAAGAGGGAGCTCTTTATTTCCATGTGCAAAGCAAGGACACATTTTTAAAGACTGTTTAACTTCAAGTGTGGAGCATTATTGCAGCAAAAGTAGCCATGTCTAGGTTGTCTTAAATACTGCAAACAGTAAAATCGTGGCAGCTTGAATTTCAGTGTTGCTTGTTAACCCTCCTGGACTGTTAGGAGTGCTGCTGTCAGAGCTGCACTGAGGCCACGGGGCTCAGGCAGCGCCTGCCTACACAGGGGGGGTCCACTTGCACCCTAAGCTTCCAACACGGGGCCCACTTACACCCTGTGTTCCAACTGGATCCACCATGAGCTGCAGCTTCCCTGATGTCTGAGCCCCTGTCACAGCACACCTCATCCTCCTAAGCAAACACTGGCAACACAAATACAGTTGTTTTTCTCTATGGTAGCCTTTACACCCAAAATCATTTTACTGCCATGCTCATTTTCATTCAATTACAAACTTAAATAATGTTTATAATAATAGCAAGGTGGTTGGGGGGTGTTGTTATAAAGACTCTTAAAATTCAGCTTCTGCTTCTCCTGCTAAGTGATTGTGCACAGAGCTGCCTCTCTTTAGAGGTGTCAGTCGGGGTCTTTCATGATGCATTCACTGAATACAGACTGGCTGGTTATTGGGTAATATTTTATACAAAGGCTAAACCTTTATTTAATAGTCAGGAGGCTTCTATTGATTCATGGAGCCTGTAACAGTGACTGAAAGCTGGGATTGATTCATTGGCACCTGCTGATATCCAGGGTTTGATTTCACTCTTTACAACCTCTTCCTTCTGCTTCCCCTAAACACACACTTTCTTCAAATACAAAGGAATAAACCGAGAAGGCCATTTTTGGCAGTAGCTCTACAACTGTAATAAAATTCATATCTTACTATATGTCATATCTGCAGCTACTTCAGACCTATCTACAACTTTCTAAAGCCTCTCAAATTTCCCTCCATGCTACCTATCTTTGTTTTTTTCATTGGATAGGAAATAAGAGGTGAAGTCAAGCATAAGAGACAAACAGTGTATAATGCATGACAGCTACAGTGCTCAGAAATTAGCTATTCCTTGTCCATTTTATACATGTCCATACACACGTACCCTGTCTAGAAGGGAGCTATTTTCCTCCAGTTTAAAAATAAGTAATAAAACTCTGTCATGTTCATATGTAGCTGGTAGCAGCACCTTTGAATCAGCCAGAGAGAAGAATTAACAAGGTAGGAGTCTCCACAGTTATGAAGCCCCCCATAACAAAATACCAAAGCCCCATATACTTGCAGAGCAGTTCAATACTTCCAAGTTAAGCAGGTCCCATGGGGTGCAGCACTGCAGCTTTGGAGGTACCCCCGAGTTTCCTAGCAAGGAGCAAGGCCTTCAGCAGTGCAGTCTATAGGCACCAGCCCCAGGCACCAGCTGACTCCAGACTCGTTTCTGCACAGAGATGGCCCAGGACCCAAACAGGGCCACCCAAACCATCTTTAGTGAATGAATCTTTGCCAAATCCTGCAGGCTATGCTTGAAGAGATGCAGACACCAATGGTCTCAAGCTTTGCTGTTAGTGGTCTGAAACCACTACCTTTGATAGTGGGTCTCTCGCTCTCTGATGACTCTTTAAGAAGTGCATATAGCAGGCGATGAAACAATGGACCTTCTTCCACTGGGAAGTCTCCCTGGCTCCTCAAACCAGCTTTGTACTCCCACTTCCCCTAATCATCCTCCTGCCCGATGAGATTATGAGATCAGGCATGAAGTCTTGGCCTCGTTAAATCTGGTCCCTGGTGTCGGTGGGCCAGAATTTCATTATAGGCCCTATGTCCCCAGGCCTAACTAAAGGCAGACAGAGCTTCACCTGGAGTAAAGCTGGGTTACTGCAGGATTAATTCATTAGAGGGTCACAATTTGACATGTGCAGACACACCACTGCTTGCTTCTGTGGAACTGTGAACATCCGAATATTTGAAATTCATGCTCTAAGGCCTAACCCACCATTTATTGCTGGTTTTTTTTTCTTTACCCTTTGCTTCACTATCCACCTTTAAAATCTTGTTTTCCTTGGAGCCCGTCAAAGCTGCCTCCCCAGGGCTGTCCCCTATTGTGTGTGTCCTCATGCATCCCTTTGTAATACCCAAGCTGTGCAGTTGATGCTCAGACTGAATTAGAAAGCAGGCCTCTGTCTGATCTGCAAACATACCTCCAGCCTTCTTTTCCTTCCCTTAATGTATTCCAGTCTATGCTTGTGTAGTTAAAACCTTCAATTCCTACCACTCTTTCCTTTTTACATGCCTGTTTTATTTGCACAGTCATTTCACAGTCCAGTTGTTCTTTCTGGTCAGGTGGCCTATAAAATATTACTAGTTTACTTTCTGAAACATCTCCAACTGCAGCCCATAATGACATAGCAGCCCCATTCCGGCCTCTCTCAGATCCCTGCTTTCAAAGGCTAATAAATCCTTTTCCTTTTCAAATAGCTCTCTCTTCTCTCATTCCCTTCTCTTCCTCCCCAAACAATCTAAACAATCTCTCTTCTTTAATGTTAATACCCCCGTTATCTTCTAAGGAAACTGCAGCTCCATCCATGCCTATTTCCCAACGGGCAATGCCTACTCCTGCATCCACACCAAGACACAACAATGAGCATCCTTCTCCCATTCCCTGTACAAATATAACCTCTTCCTGACCACATCTGTGACTGATAGCTTTGCTGTTCCTGATCAGGGCTGGTTCTAATTTCTGTCTATCACCCTGCAAGTCTCCACGTCACCAACTGCTTCCAATTTGTCTGGAAGGAAGGATCTGGTTAGAGTCAAAGATTTCAACTTTTTAATGCATTTCTTCCACTATATCACAGAAATCACAGAATTGGTTGGATTGGAAGGGATCTCTGGAGATCATTGGGTCCAACCTCCCTGCCAAGGCAGGGCCACCTAGAGCAGGTTACACAGGAATGCATCCAGGCAGGTTTGGAATGTCCCCAGAGAAAGAGACTCCTGGGCAGCCTGTTCCAGGCTCTGCCATCCTTAACATAAAGAAGTTCTTCCTCACACTGATGTGAAACTTCTTGTGTTTTAGTTTATCCCATAAGTATATTTAACTAGTTTCCTCCACTCCCACTGTGTGAATCATCCTTCCACCTGTGTTGTGGTGTTGACTTCTAAGATGAATCTAGTGCTTGGGGTTGAAACCACCCCTGAGGTTTTCATCCCATACCTTGACTTCCAATGCCTTAAATTCCTCCAACTGCATTTTCTTAGCACATGTTTCTGCTGCAGTGGAACAGTGACTGGGCACTTAGGGGGTTCTTCTGCCCAGCCAAGTCTCTGCAGCTCTATCAGGTATGTGTAGTCCTATGGGAGCAGGCACAGCTTTGAGCAAAGCCATGGGCTCTCCCATGCCTTAGCCCAACCACCCAGCAGGTCACTTGCATGTGTCTCATGGAGAGGTGTGATCAAATGCCCTCCTATTTCCTATACTAAACCTGTGCAAGGATGCTGCAGCACAGGCTCAGCATGAGCTGCAAAATGCCCTCTGTGTTTAGCCTGCCAGAAGCCCCACACCAGGTGTTCCAGTAAGATTTCCTAAGGTAGCCAAAAGAACAAGCTGTTCATGAACAACTCAAGTCCAGAGCTTCCTAAACAGTGCTCAGAACATCCCTGGAAGCTGGGATGCCCATGTTCTTTTGTTATCATTGATATGAGAAACTGTAAGGACTAGCAAATCCCCTCACACTGGGGAAGAAGTTGGAGGAGATAGGAGTGGCTTAGGATTTGCTCCATGTGCCACGGGTTACTCATGTGTTTTTAAGCATCAGGCCAAAGTTTGAGGAAATTTACGCTATATTTAAGTATGCTGAAAAGAAAATTTGGCCCTGAAATAGTTTAGTCCTATGGTGACTGTAAAACAGGATTTACATGTATTTGTATTAGTGATCCGGAGAAGAGCTTGAGAGAGATGCAGAGGGATATAGCCAACACAGTTCACAGCACCCAGCAATCCACCTTGCTCACTGCTCCAACTTCTGATTTGACAAAAAGGAAAAGCAATCTCCTTCCTTTATTCTTTTGCAGCCCTTTGACTGAAGTCTCCACAGAGCCCCATGGGGCTCCCTGGAATCCAGGGAATCACCTGTAT
Source organism: Micropsitta finschii (assembly GCA_034783455.1). Taxonomy (NCBI): domain Eukaryota; kingdom Metazoa; phylum Chordata; class Aves; order Psittaciformes; family Psittacidae; genus Micropsitta; species Micropsitta finschii. The sequence continues at coordinate 20,684 of JAVHNF010074520.1, forward strand.
TTGCACTACAGGAAAGCTCTATTAATGCCATTGTTACTACTGATAGACACCCACAAACACCACTACCAGGCTACACACACCCTGCCAAGCAGCCAAGCGGTTCTGAGCCAGGCTGTGGTCTGAGCCTTTAACATAAGCTCTGGGAAATCTCTGAGAAGACCAAACACCACAAGTGCCCACCATCCCATCATTCTCCTCTGTCTCATGGGCTCTCCCAGTTTCCCAGTTGTAATCAGTGCTGGTTTTGCAAACTGGGCCACACCTGAACCTGTCAGGCTGCCTATGAATGCACCACAGACCCAGAGCCCAGTAGCTGCTCAAGGGGCTGTGCGATGTTACAACTGCTGGTAGCAGTGGAATCTCCATCTCCTTCTCTTCTGTCCCCAATGGGCTGGCGGTGTTTCTAGCAAGCACACAGCCTATGTGGTACCTCTAAAGCACAGCCCTCCAGGAGATCTGTGACATCTTGGCTGGAGCAACTGTACTCCAGTGCTGTAACTGAAGAGAGGACTGGAATTCCCAGCCTTTTAGCCCACTTGTGTGAAGCTGGGAAGATCCAGAGCACATCTCTTCCTACAAATCTTGAAAAACCTCCCACTGTGGTTCCCCATCCCTGGTGCCGACACGTTGTTGAGCCTTATCATACAGCAGTTGGACTTTGTGTTAACCGGGTCAGATGGATCTCACTTTTACCTAAATCCATTAGCATAACAATTTAGCCCCTCTCAATCCTCTTCCAGTCTCCAGCTGACATTCCTAAAAATATGGGAATCTGCTTTTCTCGGTAAGCCTCAAAAATAAAGAAAGGCTTGGAAGAAGTTTCAGAAGTGATGAATAAGGACTGATTCATGCCTCCCATGGGCACACACCTTGCATTAGGGATCAAGTATAACACTCAAAGTCAAGAGCTGTGAAGGGCTCGATCCTGCCACTGATTTTAAATGTGACCAAACCCAATTAATTTTATCTCTTTATCTATAACTTTGCTTATCTGGAAAATTGGCTACTAATCCAAATAATCCAAACCCATACATTTTCTGGTACCAAATTTGCTGACAGTTGTGCAGCACTCTCAGGTAGAAGGGTGAGTTTATTAGTGGGTATCTTGTCACACAATAAAATTGCTAAAATGTGGCGCTTTTTTTTTTGACACAGAGTTTTTTACCATCATTTACAAGAACAGAGGCAATGCATCAGGACAGGTCATGAACCTCCAGTGCTCCGTAGCATCCCCACAGCTACTGGCAACAGGACTATGTGGACTTGGACTATTACACGGGCACACCATCTACTTCCCCAGCACAGACTGTCTCCATTCCAGAGCACTGAGCCACATCTCTGCCACTGGAGTAAGTCTCCTTAGGACACTGCCAGGAGGAGGTGCGGTGGTGCAGGGCTGAGCATCTCTGCCCACTCTGTGCCCTATTTGCCCTTCTCTTGTGCAAATGGTACAGTTTGCTAAAAAGCACATCAGAGTAATGCTGGGCGGCTGTAATTTGGTGCAGGGACCCTACCATTTGTGGTATACAGTGTATAGACACAGCTTGACTAGGTAAATGACACAGTTAAACAGGCTAAATCAACAGGGAGGGAGAGGATGAGAAAATGATATTGACTGTAATGTTTACAAACACTCATCACCTTCCAACTCACTGATGAATTGGTAATTTTTCCTCTGGAATAAAAGATCCCTCTTGCTTTAAAGACAGCTATTTGATGAGGCACAAGGGAGACAATTAAACATTTCATTCAGTTTGACCTGCCCTGTCATTACAGCTTTTTTGTTTTTCCCATCCCTTTCTTTTACTCCGACCTTTAGGATGTGGGACTTGGTGGGTTGGTTTTATTTTCATTTTCTTTTATTTTTGGCCAGGTCAGCTCAAACGGATCCTGTTTCCCAAAGATAACATGAATGCGGAATATTAATGCAGACTTTGCCTATTGTGTCCCTTTGCCTCCCTTCCCTCCATTTCCCCCACACGCCACAGGCCCCCCCCCCCCCCCCGCCTGCAAGCTCATTTGCACAAAAGCACACCGAGTCCCCACTCAGCAGCCCACCTTGAACAAAACACTCCAGGACTCTTGAACCAGCAGAAGTGCTAATCAAGCAGGGCCCTGTGCTGTGTGCTTCTGCAGTGGTTGCCTGGCATAGAAATGGGCTGTCTGGCCGCAGCTATGAGGTAACGTCTGGCTTTTTTGCCAAGCTGCAGAACGAGTCAGACACTCCCTGGAACAACATTTCTTCAGGAAAAAAAAAAAAAAAAAAAAAAGAAGAAGAAAAGTTAGGCAAGAAATGAGCTTCCAGAAACTTCCCGGCATGTTTTTTGGGGGGGG
>JAVHNF010074531.1:0-12247 GCA_034783455.1 Micropsitta finschii
AAAAAGCCTCTTCTTATACCATTCCAGGCATATCTGCATAGCAAATACTGGTTTATACTATTACAAGCATGGTTTTATACTACATGTATGACATTGCCTAAAAAGTTACTTCTAATTTCTGGAAGTTTCACATTTGAAAGTTCTACACAATGTCTACAACCACCCAAACCACTTCAAAGGAGAAAAATCTGCACACACAGGACGTTGCACACATCTCATAAAGTGTGCCTTGCATATATTCTAACAAGGAACTTCAAAAGTCAATTTCAACTTGAATACACATCAAAATCATATATATTGAACAGTTAATAGAACTTACAATATTTATCTTTTATTCATCGTGAAAGTGAGCATCATTGCTTGACCATATAATTATATCAAAATTAAGAAGTGCTTAATGAAAGTAGCATGACACACCAACACTTTCTGCTGTATGACAGCGACCACTAGCTCACTTCCTTCTCTCATAGCATCAACTAAAATGAATGGATAGCACCTATTTCAATTCTCCTGGGGAGTTATTCATTATCTAGTTTGCACAACAACATTACCTTACCTTGGATAACTGAAACTACATTTTTAAAGTCTTAAAAATACTTTTTAAGGAAAAATATATAGAAATTCTGAAAAGGTACTTCAGAGCAGCAGCTACACACTCCTTTAATTAAGTCAAACATTTCCTATGTAAGTATTTTATCCCAAATGAATACAGAGTTGGCTACAGGAACATATATTTTTCCATCCTGAAGTATGCAGTAACAGGAAAAATTATCATTAATACTTTGTAACCTGTTATTCATAGCTAATAAACATGCATATTTACTCAACAAGTATCCAACCACTTAATTTTATATTTATAAGCATGTTCATATTTGCAGTGCAAGCAGGATCCCTCACATAAATGTTAGGTTACCATAAAGATGGTATCAGCAGTGAATAAAGCACTATTTCCATCTTACTAAACACTCACTACAGAAAAGTGCTGTTAACAGCTGAGGAAGGTTTGTAGCATTTAGCATGTTATCACCTTAAGAAAAGCAATAAAGAGGATGAATCAACACCTTTTTCAAGAGTGAACACCTACATGATGAATGCATCAAAGATCCATACAGTGCTTTAATAAAATCCACACAGTGTTACTTGTTTAAAAGGGAATCAGATAAGCTTTTTTCTTCAGAAACTTTCCAAAACTGTAATTTCTATTTTTTGATTTTTAGGTTTGGAAAGCTCTTGTTTATATTATTTCTTTTGAAAGAAAAAAAAAAACCAACAACAAACAAACAAAAAAAACACCACAACAACAACAAAAAAACCACAAAAAACCAAAAAAAAAAAGAGTCCAAGGGAATGAAATGGTCAACTCTAAACCATAAACAGAACACAGCCAGGCCACCAAGGCTACAGAGTTTAACAGTCAGTTCTGGCTAACAAGTGCGTGCTTTGCAGGCCACAGTGCGTTACTCCATCTCCGTGAAGCGAGCGAACATGGCTTTCCGCACTGCATCTTTGTAGGAATCTGCAGTGGACACACCATAGGAGCTGCCCTTGGCTCCCAAACCAGCTCCTCTCATTCGTACTTGGGCCTGCAAGGGAAAAGACACACACTTCAGCTCTACAAGAGGCCACACTGCCACACAGGACTCCACAAAATACATCAGCCCAGTCAGCTTCTGGTGCTCTGCAGAGATGCCTAACAGGCACCAGAAGGTAAGACTGCATATACACCGTCCCACACCACTCCAACAGCAGCTAGAATGAAGGTGCTCAGAACAAGTTCAAGCCTGAGTACAGACAAAGCCCAGGAAAGCCACTGGCTCAAAGGAGGGCAGCCCACTCCAAGCAGCACTAGAGCACACAGCTCAGGTGTCACACTGCTCTCACAGCACCTCGAGGTGGACTTCCAATGGAAGGAAGCACAGCCCTGGGGATGGCAGTTTCTTCCACATGAGACCTTCAGCAGCAAGTGCTTCTAGATATAAAAGGCACCAAGCCTCATAGAAAAGCACCCATCTCTGCTTACCTCAATGGGTGCTGTGATGCCCTGACATTTTCTTCCCAAGCCAGAGCCTTCCCTCCAGCCCATGGCCTGCAGCATCTTGTTGCCTATATTACTGTTGTCAAGGCCATCTTTGGTGGGCTGCTCATAATTACTGCAGGAAGAAGAGATGAGTTAACCAAATGGTTCACGGTTTACTGAAGCAATGACCGAGGAGCTGTCGGCTACATACACTGTGCCAGCGTCATAGACCTTCTTGCGCTTCGGCTCAGGTGGCTCCGGGATGCCATACTTCTCCCGCCTCTCAGCTGCTCTATCTCTGTACTTCATCTGCATGAGGTAATCAGATTCAGTACTGATTTAAAGATGCTTTTGTTCATCTTTTGAGCTATGCAAGTAGGCCAAGTGCCTGTTATTATAAAAAGCTGCCCACCACAACCTGCTAAAACACAGCTTGACTACCACCACAGAAAGGAGAACCTAAAAGGCAACTCCCTGGAACACATGGAGCCTGCACTGGGGTAGGAAAAGCCTGTCCCAGCTCTGCATTGCCATGTGAAGGTTTCTGGTTCCAGCATGGCTGCCCTGAACTGGAGGTGGAAGTCTCCTTCCCTGGTAAGTGCTACCTGTGAAATATGGGGAACTTCTTTCCAGGACAGTTCTGAACCTTGACCCAAGAAGGGGTTGCCTTACAAGGATTATCTCGAGTGACATGTGTCAGGATAAGAAGAGCTCAACGCAGTTATCTGTGCAGGTTTTCCATTAGCTACTCATCTGCTCAATCTTACCACTGACCTCTCTCTCACGCAGCTCCAAGGCTTCAAGCTCCTGCTCTGAAAGCTTTGATCTCCTGTAGATATCCATGTTTTGCTGCAACAAAAAGAGACCAACATGAAATGCATGACAACTCTTTTTATGTAAGCAGCTGACTTCTGGGAGAGAACAATCCACCTGCAGCCATTTCTGCCTTAAGAGAAGGCATTTTCCAAACAGCAATGTGCTGTTTGGAAACAAATCACGGCTCTGGTTTACACACCAAGTTAAAGCAACCAAGTACCTTCCTGACAGCAGAAAGCACCTACCTTGTGCAAGTCAGACAATTGCTGGTGCCGAATCAGAGCATCTTTGTTTGGGAACTGCCTTCTACACAGCAGACAGGCCATCTTCTTCCAGTCAGTCAGCTTCTCTTCTTCGTTCTCCATTCTTTCCAGCAAGTCCTCATCATTATCACTGTCACCACTGTAGGCAGCCACGAGGCCACGCTGGAAAGAAATGGGTAGTGTTAAGATGCGTGCAACTGTGTCCCACAGTCTGGAGAGCCCAGAAAGAGAACACAAGAGGTGATATATACGTGTTGCACAGGATGGGGCAGTACTCTTTCATTACTAAGGATAAAATGTAACTCAAAAGAACCACATACTACCATGGTGCAAGAGTTAGCTCCCACCAGCCAAATAATTTAAGCAGAGTCTTTCTAGAAGCCTCAAAACCTCAACTGAGCTCTTGAGGCTAGAAGACATTGCAGCTTTTATCTACCACCATCTTCTACAGATGATGCTGTGGAAATTCAGGTTGGAAAGGTGATATCTGCTTGACTTCCTGTAAAATGCTTTAAAAGTAACCTTTGGGAATACTTCTGCCATGTACCTCACACTCACCTTCAGCGGATTTTCATCGTCCCCATTTTTCAACACCTCTGGCAAGATCTGCTGCCTCTCAGAAAGAGCTCCCTGGAGGAGACAAAAATGCCATGAGCACTGAGCTCTCTACCACCCCACACCCCCTGCACGCCTCTGACAGCACCTTTACCTTTTTCTCAAAGAGGGCAAAGCCTGCATCTGCAGCAGCTGACTCTTTCCTCTCCTCCTCCCTGGTACTCAGTGGCTGGAAGCTGTTCTTGAAGTTTTCTTTCTGCTTGTTCAAACTTTTTGCCCAGCGCTCCATATCTTTAGCAATCTGAAATGCAGAGTGGCTTGCTCAAACAGCTCCCCTCACAGCTATCAATCTCCTATGACAGAGATTCAATCTTGCATACAGTTTCCAGAACAAGTCAACCCACTACCTTTTATTTTTAAATCACAGGACACTGGATGTAGTGCAGCTGCTTTCCCTGTATACAGTGTTCAAAGATACCGCAGCTTGCTTGGTTTACTGCAGGAACCCTTCTTATCAATCTAATCCTTTAAGTGACAGCTCAGTTAGACTCCTACTGCTCCTGGCATGATTCCAAATGCATTCCTCCTATGCAAAGCTTATTTCTGCACTGAAGCCTTGCCAACTCCTCCTCTCCTCAGCCCTCTACAACGCCTGCAAATTGCAGGCACACACCCCACCAAATAACCTAGCATTTCCTTGTCATGGAAAAGGAGAACTATTATCACACAGAAGACTTTAGCCCAGTTACAATCCCCTCATGTCTTTTACCTGTTGTGCTGTTTTACTTTTAGGCTTCTCTTTCTTCTCCTTCACTTCTTTGGTGGTGGTTGTGGTAGCTGTTTGTTGGTATGTGATACCTTCTGCAGCAGGCATGTAGGTCTCCTTTTCGCCATCCCAGTAAAGGTACTGCTGGGTTAAGGCATTGTAGTAATACTGCCAGAGCAAAAGACAGTCACACAGTTAAACACTTCATCCAAGCATCCAAGGGAGATCACGAGCAAGCTGTCTGATTTACGCTACCACATCAAATGGGAAGGTATTTCGGAGTCCAAGCAAGTTTTGCAGACTCCATAAAGGAGAGAATAGGCATGAAGTGGCTGAGGCCTCTGTCCCCTAACACAGGCATTATGCCCAACAGCACTATGGAGAGGTTTTTGCCTCTCCCAAGAGATAACCCACCAGAGTCCAGAGTTGGGTGCACTCTGCTGGGCACACTCCAATGGAATAGCTCTATTACACTGTCTGTGACAACAGCTGATCCTGTATGAGCCAAATTAGGAACAAAATGAAGGAAAGGAGAGAAAAAAATAAAGACTGCGCCAGAAAGAATTCAAGTCCCAGCTCCATGCACACTGGTGAGAGTTATCTGCTATGTGTAGTATTTTGTGCACCTAAAAAGTGAACTTCACTTGTGTGATGAGAGACAAGAGACTAATGGACTGTAACAGTTAAGACAGATGGGAAGAATTTGTTTACCTGGGAATTAGGATCATAGTAGAGCCCTGTTACAGGATCATAATAATATCCTGAAGATTCATCATACTGATAGGTGGAAGTGTCAGGGACGGCTGTAAAAAAAATTAAAGCATGAGACATGGCTGTTCCAGTTGAACTCAGACAGTATCTTTCCGCATTCCAAGTACAATTCTGAGATTATCAGCTGCTATGACAGCAGCCATGTCTGTAAAAGGCTCTTCATCACCCATGCAGATCGCGTTTTCCCTGGACAGCTTCACCACTGGAGCACTCAGCCAAAGCCTGGTCTCCCTCAATACAGGGACAGATATCTGTACCCTTTTCCCAGGAATAACTCTGCTGCTTACCGTACTTGGTTCCAGGGACTACCCCAGCTGGGGGAGCTGTTTGTGCCTGACTGCTAGTGCTGGGTGGTGCTGACTGCGTCTGGAAAAAACAAAACCAGGAAATCTCAACTACAAAAATCTATCACAGAAGCAGAAGAAAACAAGGACAGTGAGCCAAGCCCAAACCCACACCATGCATACCACAGCTACTGCCTCTTTGCCACCACTCACACCTTTAAAGAACAAAACCATCATAGAAACGAAATGACAAGTGACTTATGAGGACGAGCATTGTGACTAACCCATGAAGCTTTGCTGTACCACCCACTTTAAAGAGCAAAGGCCATAGCTAAGCCAGATATCCCATATAACCGTGGTGTGAAAAGCAAGGAGCAAATAGCACGGTAATTACTGGAGAATCAGGTGAGTTTGTCTGTTGATTGTATAACTGAGGACTCTGGGACACAACTGCAGCTGTGGTGGTAGTGACTGGAGCTCCTGCCAACAGAGAGCAACAATGGGTAAGCCAACTAATGTGTAAAACACCGTACTTCATCCTAGAGCTTAAATTCCTTTGTTTACAGTTTCAGCTCCTAATTCCAGCTCCAGCAGCCAAACAAGGCAATAAACATTCAAAAGGAGACAGATACACAGCGGGTATTTTCTACCCAGACAGGGGTTTCCTTTTCAGGAGGAAATATTCTGCTCTGAAGTCAGTGATTCCTGGCTTCTGACAGCAGCCAGCACTGAAGATGTCTAGAGCTGCTTACACAGTTCTCACAAGTTCAAGGTTTTTGTCAGTAGTCTAAAACTGATCTGTAACAGTTCTCTATTAACACACACTCATTCAGACATCCTGAGAGCAAAATGAACGAAGTCTCCCTTTACCCAATAAAGTAACCTAAAGGCTAAGGTAAAATAACACTGTTGCAAAATTATCCTTACAAACAGCATCTCCCATACACTGGAAATACTACCTGATATGGTAGCTGTGTCTGAGTCCAACACTCCTCCTTGATTTTGGTAGTACTGCTGATAATCCTGGGAGTACTGTAGTGCGAAACAAGTGACAATGCAAGATGAGCAGATACCCAAATTACAATATCCTATGGGTTGGTTAAAGCACAACTGCCACTACTAACCTGAGCATACTGTGCATAGCCCTCCTGTCCTGACTGGACATAGCTGTAGTCAAGGGTGTTGCCTTCTCCAGTCTGTGGCTGAAATTTGAGCAGGTATTTTTTGTCAGAGACAGGAAAGTTACTGCATTTAAGTATTTTAAAACTCCTTAGGATCCAGCCTGTCAGAGCAGATCTGTCAAAGCAGCTTTGGTCAGTTCAACCAACTGGCCAGCAGGGAAATGATATGCCCTATGTTTTCATTTTCAGGAAAGCAAGACTGCAAGGAATAGCCTCCAAGTCCTACCTGTGTGGAGGACCACTGTGCTGCAGCTATGGCTGTGCTTGCCACTGAGAAGGCGCTGACTCTGTTGCCATCTGGGAGCAGCAGGTCTCTGTAAGCACAAAAACCACCCATGTGAGTAAATACTGCTTTTTCCTGAAGTGTCTCCCTGTGCAAGGAGGCGGAGTCTGCCCTTACACATGGATTTCTTGGCAGTTACAAAACATTCTGATTGTAATGAATGAGCCAAAGCACTGTCTGGCAAGTAAACGGGTTTAGGTTCATTGTTGCACAGTCAATAACAAGTCACAGGGTCTCCAAGGAAACAAATGTGCTGTGTACACCAGCAGTTATGATCTTATCTTCGCATGACTGGAAACGGGTGGTAAGAAATGCTCCTTTCACTCTCCTCATGCACAGTGAGAAGCAGGACACATGCAACACAAGGCACTTACGGGAAGCAAAGCTTTACAGTGACAGTAATCTCAAGAAAAGCCTGGGTGTACTCCAATATAAACATGGGAAGGGAGAAAAAAATAATCAACTATCACAACTCACTTTCTGGCACTCTTTGCGAAGTCAACACCAATCGTTTTGCCATCAATTTTTAATGGAGGCTGAAGGCTTTGTAAAATCTGCAGCAGTTGAGAAGCATCCTATAAAGAGAAATACTCATTACTATAAACAACACGTTACTGAGGATTCACAGTTCCCAGATCTCAGCCTTTTCACACACAGCTAAAGCCGTAAGAAGACCTCCATCTCCTCATACTATACATATGCAGAAAAGCTCAATGGACTAATCACAGCTTATCTGCAAACAGTGTGCATTTCACTGAGTTAGAGTACTAAACATATTCTGAAGTCTTAGCTTTGTGATGCAGATGTCTGCCCCAAATCACTCCAAAAGGGAGGCCAGCACAGACTGAGGTCAAGCACTTGTTTATATCCAAACTGCTCCCCTCTGCCTGAAGCAGCTCTGGACAGATCATATGGGTGATGAAGTTTAGTATATAGTACCACAGAATCATTTAGGTTGGAAAAGACCTTTAAGGTGGAGTCCAACTGTAAACCTGATACTGCCAAGTCCATCACTAAACCATGTCCCTCAGTGCCACATCCACCTATCTTTTAAATACCTCCAGGAACAGAGATTCTACCACCCTACATGGACCCCAAGCCAGTAGCTGACCTCCTTCAGTTAGGTGTTCCTTGTACCTCCTGCAATTTCCCATATTTTGGCTTACGGCTGTTGCCTACTGTCCAATCCCGATGCACCCTCAAAAGTCTCTGCTGTCCCTATACTCCTCCACTAAATGCTGCAAAGCGACAAGATACCTCTCCTTCACTCCCCCAGGTGGAAAGGGCCCTAATTCCCACCTTTTACCACACCATACGCCCCAGACCGTAAGTTCTGTGAATGAAGTATGATCCCAGACCATTATTTTTGTGATCCAAGCACAAAGCTAGCCTTCACTTCAGAACAGCAGTCTGCTACAAAAATAGCTTTCCAATGTGCTCACAACATTCTACCACCTTCTTTCCAAAATGCAGAGTTAATGAGGAAAGGCTCTAGCACATCCTCAGTGAACTGGGGTGGTCCTTCAGACAGCTGAAAGGCTTTAAATGCTTTAGCTACACAAATGCCTTAACAAGCTGTTTCTCCCCAGTGCATCAATGAGGCCCTCACCATGGCAGAAGACAGCTGCACAAATGCAAAGCCTCTATTTTGCTGGGTCTGCTTGTCTTTGATAAGACGAATATTATTGACTGCCAGAGATGCATATGGAGACAAGGCAGTCATGATGGATTCCACCACTGTGTGAGGAGCAATATTTCGGAGAATGATGGCTGAGGAGAGAAGAAAGTATGCAATTAGCTGTGCACTAACAGCTTTCCAGAGTACCTCAGGAGGCAGTCTAAGGTACAGGAATGATTTTAGTACCCACACTCACATTATACATTAAGTCAAAGATAACTTACTATCACAGTAATAATCCACAGACTGAACAGATTCTGCTGCTCCAGGTGGTACCTCCTGTTCTGAATCTTTGGAAGAGGAAAATGTCAGTTACAGTATGGCTAATTCACTAAACTCAGCATTTCACAAGCCAGCCTAGGACCTCCAGTGAACTTTGTTCTCCCTATGAACAACAGAAGTTTCCCACAAAAATCAAACCCAGCCAAAGACATCAATGTAACATACCAAATTTGTCTGCTCCACAGCGAAAGCATTTTAGCCTCCTTCTGAAGTTGTAAAGGCAGCACTATGAGAAACAAGAGGAGCCCAGTAAGAACGCAGATCATATGCAACAATGGTGGCATCTGCTGTACAGTAACAAAACTAGACAGTTGAAGCAACATCATGAAGCTGAACCCACCAGAGTAACAGAGAACAGCACAAGCCACCCTTGTCCATACCACAGCTGCTTTTCAAACATCACAGCTACCTCTTCCCTGTTCCTCCTCAGTTAGTTAGGTATTTTAACTATGTGGTCTTCAATTTACAATCCCAGGCACAGTAATTACTTTAAGAAGCACAGCTGGAAAACAAGTCTTCTTTATGGGCAGGAGCTGTAGTTAAACACTGACCAAAAAGCCTGGTCTTCACGTTACTGCATCAACTCCACTTGAAAAGGTCAAACAAGGAGCATGCAGCTGTATGTGACCATTCATCACCTGACAACTTCTAGTGCAGCTCATTGCCCATCTCCATCTTCTGGGGCAATACCCGCCCACTTTCCCACCAAAACTACAGAACTTATTCACTCCTGTGTTTTACTATTCCTACAATGTCATTCAGACCAGCAGCACGAGAGGGTTTGAATCACAGACCACTTTATTCAAGCCACTGCGCTGGTGAAGAGCACTGAAGATAAGACAAATCAGTCACTGTACCTTGTTGCAAAGCCAGTCCTCAAATTTTGGCCTAGGGTTGCTGTAGTGCATCGCAATCTGCTTCCCTTGAATCACCAGCTTTTTCTGCAAAAAAAGTGGTTTCAATTATTCCTGTCTCAAGGCACACATGTTCATCTTCCCATGGCAGAGCACCCTTCGGAGGAATCAGTGCTTCTGAATTAAATGGACAACATATGGGGAGGATGTGGAGGACAACCACCGCCACCTACACCCTGCCCATCCAATCCTGCAGAGAGGAGGACAAGGGCATCAAGAGAATGGGATGTGGAGCAAAGATAAACGGAATCAGGGAGTGTTGAAAAAGCTGCTAAACGCTAAACGTTGACATGGAACCAGAAAGTGTCTCAAAGGAGACAAAGTCCTAACATGCTGCGATCAGAATTAACACATTTTTAGAGGAGTCTCTTTGCCCCTACATTTCTATTCACTTCTGGCATAGCACTGAGCAACGTTTTAAACATGTCCTTAGGTGACTGCTTCACTTCTTCCCTTACTCCAAATACCCCAGACCTTTTAACAATCACATTTGGATTACTTTTCCAAGCACTTTCTTCACAAGCATCCCTTTGAAAATATAGTAATTCCTCCCAAAGGGACCCTGCTTAGACTTCTTGGAGGCTGGGTTACAAGTGCCATCAACTGAAATACACTCACAGCGTTTCTTTTGACTAATGCATCAGTTCAATTGGAAGCCTGCACAAGAGGTTTGTGTTCTTCATTCAGGCAAGAGCTCTCCAAAATGAGTAACTAGACTGCAAGTGAAGCTTCTCCAGTGGTAGGAAAAGTTCATAAATGCTTTCAGCGTGTCCTCTCACTCTGACTTCAGAGGACTTAGGAATTTACATCTATTTAAGAGACTTTGATGCTCAGCCTCACACTTTGCCAAGCATGGGTATGCAGAATGCCCTTTCAGAACATGGCCATCAACATATTTTAGTCAAACAGCTGGAAGCATGTCTGAGGAAGCACATGTTAAGAGGCCAAACCCCACACCTTGTGAAAGAAGAAGTATTTTTACGGCAGGTTGGCTTATTGCAGAGGTATCACAAAATGTCAGGACCAGTGGTGTTTCTGCTAATAGGGTCTGACACAGATCTAGCACGTAGCATGAATAAGGCTCTCACATTCTGCACAACTAAATATGGCAAAGCCATTTCTCCTACCGGCAGAAGGGAGGGTTGGAGGGCCCAGCACTCACTGGATATGCACACATAGAAACAAAGCTGCTGGCATAGTTGCAAGACATCATCCTTTCATCTAACAGTCAGCAACCAGGCTGCTGGGGAGGTTCTACGTTTTCCCTACTACTAGGGTGGCTGGTTACTGGAGTGAATTTGAGTATGTTTCAATAAATAAAGCATCAGTACAGCTTTGTATATATTAAAACTATCTTGTTTCTGAAAACACGCTCAGCAGTCACTTCTTGGTATCTTTTCACTGTATCCACCAACCCTACTGAGCAGCACATCAGAAAAAGAGAATTACAACACTGCACTCTGGCTGGAGAAACCACTCGCAGTATATATGGAACACATGAAACCCTATTCCAGCATAAAATACACAACAACCTGCATGTAAAGCAGCTGGAACTAACTCCCTGTGAATCCCATTACAGTGCCATTTCTTTATATAGTCCCCAAGACCAGCTGCGCACAATACCATTCCACATGCTGCCCAGGGACCTTCACACCTAATAATCAGGTGTGTAACAAACGGCTCAATACACTTTGCTTGCTTTGAGAGTATTTGTAAGTTCTGTTGTTAAAACAGACTATGAATATTCAAAAATAAATAAAAGCAAGTGAAACTGATTCCAGTGCAAGAGTAAATTCTTACTGGAAAAGAAACAAGAAGACTGCTACACATTTTGGCTTCTTATCAAAAGTCATACTCCAAAAAAAAGCCAGAATACACCACATAACATGGCAGAACTCACTCTCTACCCAATTTACTTGAAATAAACATGTTTCTCCTCTAGAAAAGCTAGTTTTCCCTCTTTAACTGAGGGAACACACTATTACCACAAACTGACACTTCTTCAGGTTCATACCAATGTAGTGCAGATATCAGGTGCTTTTACTGGCAACAGAGAAGGAAACACCACAAGAAAGTAAGTTAGGATTTTCTGAAGACTACTCTATACGTTTTTGAGCCAATTAAAACAGAGTAATCTAAACCAATGGCATCAAGAAGTGCTCAAACCAGCACAATTTCTCTCCTCATTTTACCTGCTCTTTTGTCCTACTCCTACAAATTTTAATATATACAAAGCTTTTATTCTTTGAAATCACTGTTATGGAACAAACAGCTCCTTCCACCTTTTTTTTTTTTTTTCCTTGTTATTTCTTTTATCATTACTATTATTGTTGGTAGCAGTAGTGATTTGTGTTATTCCCTAGTTACTAAACTGTTCTTATCTCAACCTGTGGGAGTTGCATTCTTTCAATTCTCCTTCTCATTCCTCCAGGAGCGG
>JAVHNF010074548.1:2321-26584 GCA_034783455.1 Micropsitta finschii
TGATTAACTGCAACTCTAAATGTTCTACCTGTCTCCTTCTCCTTTTTAGTCTCAGTACCTGTTTTGCCCAGACTTAAATTACCTGAAATTGTCCTGCCATAGAATACAATAAGAAACTCTGGTTTATTCCAGGAAAGCCCATCTCAAATTTTCAAGTTCGTCTGTGGAATTTAAACATTGTTCCTTCATTCAAGTTGTGCTAATGTTAAATATTAATGCTGGGGATATAGAGAAAAGAGCCCTAGATGCGTTGCTTTTCTTGTGCCCCTTATCTCAGCTGAGGAGCATGATGGAAAAAGCTTATTAAGTCCTCTGTGAGCATGCTCAACTTGGCCATTTGACTGTGAAAAGCTGAAATATGTATTTATTTGTAGTAAAATAAAGGCATAACTCCGTAAAGGGACAATAATTAATAACTATATGCTAGTCACAGTGCATGACATACCAAGAAACAGATTCTTTTCTTTAATAAAATGGCTTTACATAAACAAAAGTTGAAAAGGCTAAATGGGTTATAGAAAGTCATGCAACAGAACATAAGATTACACAAGTCCTGGATCTCAGGCCTCTTTCATTTTCTCTAATTTATGTAGCTTTGGAACTGTTCAGTGTATAGAGAGAGCAATCCTGAGATGTTAGGAATCGAAGGAACAGCTAACCTCAAAGGCTTTTGGCATGTCTAATTATAATGATTCTTTAAGCTGCATAGCTTAGGAATACAGGGACATGTATTCAAATGATTCATGAGATTCGCACACCCAAGGAATCTTTAGCTGTCGTGACATCCCATAATAGGCTTGGCGCAGACCAAGGAAGGGAAAATAAGCCATCATCTTGGCCAGACTTTGCCAGGAAAGTCTCTGGTTTCTCCCCATTGATGAGAGCTGTCGTTTCTCTTGTAGTTCCCAGAGTGTGTGTCTGGCAGAGAGGAGGCAGAGGAAAAAAAAAAAAAAAGAAAATGAAAAGGAAAAAAGAAGGGGAAAAAAATATATATGTAAAAAAAAAAAAAAAAAGAAAGAAAGAAAGAAATCCTCAAATCCTAAAAGTCATCCTAACAAACTTGCCGCTGAGTGAAGTTGCTGTTTGGCTGAGCATGGTGACTGCTGTGCTGTGACAGATCCTGTCAGAGAGGCACTGCCCCAGCTTGCAGGTGTAAGCATGACCTATCAAACTGAATGGGAGCTGACAGAAAGGATTTCTGCAACGTGAAACGAGGAGCTGACATGAAAACAGTGACGTGTGAGGGACTGAATCACCGCAAGCAGAACTGTCACAGATGATGTCCAGAGAAATGACAGGAAAGTACTAACTTTACTTGATGTCAGTTTAGTTGTCCTTTGTGCTTGGAAGAGTAACTGTTAGGAAAAAGAAAATTTTTAAAACAGACAAGGGAAAAAACAAAACCAAAACACATGCACATCCATTTCAGCTCAACATCCAAAGCAAATTTTATGGGTTTTTGCAATATTATTAGCAATTCTGTTTGTTAGGGTTTTTTTGGCATGTTTTTTTTTCTGGCTAGAATGGTTAGGTGGAATAAACTATTTTAAGACTGTTTTTATTCAGTCTACTGGCAACATTAAAGAAGACCTGTATGACTGCTGCAAATTGCTAATTACTCCTCCTACAAGGATGATCAGTCAGCTGTCTTTTCACAGCAAGGAGTGAATATTTTCAAGGCATAATTTTTTGAGGATAAAAAATAAACCTATGTACTAAGACATCTGAGATTTGCGTCTCATCATGTTACTGACTCTCTACATTGTACAATCACTTCATATCTGTTACTCTTTCTGACATGCTTGTGTAGCTTATCAACTCTCTGGGTCAGCAGCAATCTCTTTTTTGTACTTTTCAAAGTGAAATCAAATCTCCTCTAAAATATATACCTTCTGTCTGTGTTTTATGAAAATAACCTAAGAGTAGATAGAGTAGAAATGGTTTTACCACGTTGAGATTACAATAAAGCTATAAAACTCTTCATGTTGTCATGAATTATTCAGCAGTGAGCATGACCAAGAGTGGTGATGTTGGACAGATGCTAAAGACACCAGAGATCAAGAGACTGCAGACTAATTGTGGTCTTACTACT
This sequence comes from Micropsitta finschii, assembly GCA_034783455.1. Classification (NCBI taxonomy): domain Eukaryota; kingdom Metazoa; phylum Chordata; class Aves; order Psittaciformes; family Psittacidae; genus Micropsitta; species Micropsitta finschii. The sequence goes on from JAVHNF010074548.1 coordinate 4,414, forward strand.
GCCTTTCTCTGTGCTAGTTTGGATGACAGGATTGACATGAAGGTAGCAAGAAGTGAGGGGCATGATGCACAATCTTTGATGCAGGAAACGGGACTCCCAATTCTTCTGTACTTCTGGTTTTAGCTACAGCACCAAATATGTTTCTTTAAGCTCTAAAGCTTAGTGGATTCCGAAATCTTTCATTTCCCTGTGGCTGGAGTAGCCCTGAAGTATATTCCCATATTGTTCTTTGATTTCAAAAATAGCTACTTATTATTGCTTCTCTGAGCAAACAGAAAACCCCTAGGACAAATTACAGTTGATGAGTGAAAATATAGACAAGAGGCAGCCTTTAATAGTAAATTGCTTATTCTGTTGGCTTAGTTACAATGTCTCTAATCATTTGATGTGGTTTAAAAGAACAAACAAACAAACTCAAATAATTTTAATTAGTCCATAACACTGGTCCATATACTAAAACAGCAGAGACTATTAGAAATAATATTTTCTAACAAGGACAGAACTGGCATAGCAACCAGAATACTTCTCTGACCTCGAGTAAATCCCTTTAACTTCTTTCACTGCTGACACTGTACGTCAGAGATCCACTCCCTTTGTGAGTCAGATTCAAAGTCTACAAAAGTCTGTAGGAATATTGCCACCAATTTCTTAGGGCTCTGGTTCTTAGGGCTCATTGCACAGCAATTGTGCAGTGCCTCATTCAGTTGTGCCACAATTGCATTTGAAGCATCCAAATGCTGCCACACTGTAAATAATAGTTAACATCTCAACAAATTAATTCAGCTGGCCATCAAATCAGATCATGATTAGAGCTGATCACAACCTGAAAAATTTGTGTCTAAGCACTGATACTTTATATTCATTTGTTTCAATTGAGGGGAAAAAAACTAGAATTTCAGAAATGTCTTAGAAGGTAGAATTACTGAAGCATTTTATTTCAGAAAAATTAAAACAATCTTCTTAAAACTTCAAATTTACGCAGCCTGAAAAGCCTTTCAAATGAATGACAAATTGAAGTGAATCACCAAAATTATGAACTTTGAAATTATTGAAAAGGAATGTTTCAAATTATTATTGGTATGCTGGATTCCATTGAGTTAATGTGTATCAGCAGCATCTTAGAATTTAGTGGAACCACTTTTTTCTGACAGAAAACTATTTTATCAAAAATTCACTATTTTCTAAAACAAATGTATTTTGATCATAGGACAAATCACATAATAAATGTGAATACCTGTGATCAAAGGTCTAAGAAATTGCTTAGAAATGGTGAAATTATATGGTAGATTTTCTTTATTTGAGAATCATGTGCTTATGTGGCGCCAGGCATGGTATGATAAAAGAGCTGGAAGAACTATCTTTAAACATTTCTCATTCATTATCTTGGTTTTCTGCTACTGTGTGACAAATCATTAGTCGTAGTGTAAGGCAAGCTTTAAAAATGTAATTACTTAATCATGCAGTTAGCTCCCCATCAATCCTACCAGCACTTGTTCTTAACTAGCTTTAAAGAACAAAATTAGGAGTAATTTGTAAGCAAAAGTAATTGAGGAAAGGCTGATATTGCCAAGGTGTTGACAACATTGCACATGGTGTTGTTTCTTTTAAATCCCCAGCAAAGCAGTGCAGTGGTCTACAAAGTTTGTTGAATAACACTGGTGGCTTGCTGCTGGTGAAGCCTCAAAACATGCCTACATGCCCTATCACTGAGGCCAGGAATGAGAATTTTCCTCATTTTCTGTAACCCATCTTCAAGGGTGGCAGGAAGGAGCCATGGGGTCGTAAAATAGGATAGAGAGAGAATGGGTCCATGAGACCTGAATATGAGGCTTACAATTAATCCATTTTGGTTTTCAGAGATCTTAGCATTTTGAATATCACTGATCCAGAAAAGGGAAAAGAGATGTTGATAGCAAGAAGAAACAGAACTTGTAGTTAGTGATTTTTAAACTTTCATTAAACTCCAGGGGATCTAAATTAAGGTAATGTAGAAATGGGTGGTAGATGAGTTTTTTAATGCGATCTCTGTCACAGGTGAGTGTAAATTCATCAAAGTTTGAACTATCACAAAAAAAAAAAAAAGATTATTTTTAACACTTTTTCACTTTTTCACCTATGTAACACTTATTCATCTTATAGGGAAAACTGGTTGCAATCTGGGAGAGGGGAGTTAGTTTTCACTCTTTTCCAGCAGCCAGCAAGGAATTATGAAGCCAGGAAAGAAGGAAATTAAGTTTTCTCATACTGTGATCTATGCCTTCCCAAAGTGCTTGTAAAAGTACAATGGAAGAGGGGATTTTCGGAAAACCAAATCCTTCTAGTTGGGGGTGAGGGGTGGAGAAGGATATTCAAAGAGAATGTGATCTGAAGAAGAAAGTGGAACGGGCTTGTGAAGGTTCAAGTTCATTGCAGAAAATGTTTCTATGCCATCTTAACTGAAACTAATTAACTGTGATTGTAACAAATTTCTTTTAAATAATCGTGCCTGTGGGTTTATTTAGGATGTAATGTTGAATGATCTCTAAAAGCACAGTCCTCATCGCATCTGGTATGATCAGAGCATGCTTCTGTTAGCCATCTCTTGTCGTCACCCAGGGATGGGAGATTCAGTAAGAGCCATGCACTAATCTTAATCACTTCTAAATCACTTAAAATTTGCTATTGAAAATCCTGCCTTTATATCTTAAAGTTGTCTTGTCTATGAGCTGCAAATAGGGAGCAAACAGAAGGAAAGTTTCTTTGATTGTATAAAAGTGATGCACTCTCACAACTGCAACATGGTATTTTGTATCATGACAATTCAAAGTGATGGAGAAAATCATGCCAAGCAATGCATCCAGCTAATTTAGCTTCTCCTTTTTTTTAGAGACATTGTGTGGATGGATCATGCTTTCATTTTAATGATCCTGCAGAAGGATCATTAAGGATTTTAAGATGGCGCCCAAGGCAAAGAAGGAGGCTGTGCCTCCGAAGACAGAGGCAACAGCGAAGGTGCTGAAGGCCAAGAAGTCCTGAAGGGGGTTCGCAGTCACAAGAAGAAGAAGATCTGCACATCGCCCACCTTCCACAGGCCCAAGACCCTGCGGCTGCAGCCCAAGTACCCCCGGAAGAGCGCCCCTTGGAGAAACAAGCTGGACCATTATGCCATTATCAAGTTCCCTTTGACCACAGAGTCTGCCGTGAAGAAGATAGAGGATAACAACACCCTTGTTTTCATCATGGATGTCAAGGCAAACAAGCACCAGATCAAACAGGCTGTCAAGAAGCTTTATGATATTGATGTGGCCAAGGTCAACACATTGATTAGGCCTGATGGAAAGAAGAAGGCTTACATACGACTGGCTCCAGATTACGATGCGCTGGATGTAGCCAACAAGATTGGAATCATCTGAACTGCATCTACCGAGGACTGTACAGACAGGAGAATAAACCTTGTGACACCAAATATTTAATTTTTTTTGTTCTATGATTCTATGAATGATTCTATGATTCATTTGTTGTTTTAGCCAACAGGTCCTTTAGCAACAGAAACAGCAGCATTTACCTCTAGGGTTTTCGCACAAAAGATTAGGATGTGAATAGTGCTTTTCTTGTGATTAGCTGAATGACGACAGTATTATATTGCTTTTTGGTTGGTGTGATGTTACTCAGCATTGATCTAGGAGCTGCATAACTCTGTTACTGAAGCCTTGGATAAAAAAAAAAAAAAAAAAAAAAGACCTCCTCTCCCCCCACAAAAAACCACCAAAACAAACACATGCTAAAAATATATTAAATGATGACTGAATACTGCTACAAAAGAAGTTACTGGTGCCATTTACGCCTCTAGACTTCTGCAGGAATAGCGTGTGAAGAAGCAGAATATTGGTCAGTTTTCCATCTTACTTTGGGGGAAATAGGAGCATGACAGATAAGAAAAGATGTGATACAACTGTCTTTATTTCTTGGTCCAGCTGACTCAGATAAGGATAGAAAATGGTAGAATTCATCTCCTTTTCATGTTAAACAGCTACATATTGGATGCTTACATCTAGTGTTTTCAAGGTTGACATTTTTTGTACCTGTAGAGATAAACTAATACCTCCTGAGAGCTCTTCACATGTCTCACTGTAGAGAGTCAGGATGAGACAAGTCACTGTTTCAGAGGATCTCTTCTTATTGACTGTGAAAGTACTCTTGAGTGCCTAGCTGACACCCAGGCAAATAATATTCAGACAGCTAAATATGATGAGAAGAAAGACATTTTAATGGTTTAGCCCTGTCTCATGACAGAAAAAGAAACCCCAGGATTCAGCAGAACAGGTCACTCCCCTCTAATTTTCCAGTGACATGTATTTGTATAACTGAACCAATTTTATAAATATCCTTAAATAGTTCATTATGGAATACTGTGGTGGTTTTGCACCATTAACATTTTGTATTCAGAAACACACTGAAGGAAGATGAGCCAACTTCACATATCCCAAACCTAAGAAAATGATAAAGTGTACTGACTAGGTTAGCTGAGCAGAAACTATTTGTTTCTTACAAGATCTCACCCCAGACTCTAGACCTTCTAACCTCTGCTTCTAAGAATAGGTATTGTTTAAGAACTGCGTAAAGTGATGGTATCCAGTATTTCATAAAAGTACTGAAACTGCTACACAGTGCCACAGATACACTTGCTGAAGTGTCACTTACACTTGTCATGAGGCAAAATTTTATAGGCATTGTAAAATCTTTTTACCACAAGCAGCTGCAATACCCAAAATTACTCAAATCTGCAGGGCATCTGAAACACACACGACAGCAATAATAGGCTTTGCTGCTTAAAAAGTGATTATGAGTAATGCACAAAAACAATTGTCACCAAGCGTAATTGCAAAGGATTAAGAACAGTAAATGTATATGCATATATAAGTATGCACACATATATATGTACATAAACATATCTAGTCTTTTACTAGAAAGCAGGATATAGCAAAAGTAAAGATGATGGGAATATGGGTATTTCTGTGGGGCAAAAGGCAAAAAAGAAGAAAAAAGAAAGAAAAAAAATGCAAAAAAAAACCCCACCAAAACCAGAAAGAGCTTGTTCAACTGAAGATATGGAAACCAGCCAGAAAGCAGAGACAGCTCTCTTAGTGTTAAGGGTAAAGAGTACTTTACTCAGCTCTCTTAGTGTTAAGGGTAAAGAGTACTTTACTAAGTACGATAATAATTAAGTCAGAGATAAATGAAAGCACAGACAGCACTCTTAGTGTTAAGGGTGAAGAGTACTTTAATAAGGACAATAATAATTAAGTCAGAGCTAAATGTCCATTGACAGCATGCTCAGTTTTGGAGTGACCTGTAATGGGTCCTCAGGTGAAAATTACAAAGCAGATAAAAGCTTAAATTCTATCGATTTCCTGAGTTTACCTTTTCAACTTCCAGGAACATAAGTCTTAAAGACTTTACAATCTAGAAGTCCAACCTGTGTCTTTATTTTTCTTAAGTTGGAATTAAATTTTCTTTCATGGTTTTCTAGCTGCTTTTTGAAAGCATTTATGTTTTTGGTCTCAATGGCCATGTTGTCATGAACCTCCAAACCTGAGTTGTCTGCCTTGCGTACTGATACTCTTTCATGCTATCAAGTTTGGCTGTCTGAATTATCTGGAGAAAGCCAGTGCTTCTACTATGCTGGCTAAATTTAGGACAGCATGTATCAATTCATGCCTGCCTACTCTCCAGCCAGATCAAGTCAATGTAGTGTCATTCTTGCATCAGTTAGTCAGTAGTTTTATAAATAAGCAAAGCAGGTACCAACTATTTTATTACAGTAATTGCTTGGAGGGCTTATTGTTATTTCTTGTGTGGCTTCTAGATGTGGTGGTCCTTAAAGAAGAATAGAGTTATGAAATAATTAGGAAAACTGAGCTAAACTCTCAACTGTTGCTGGCTTCATTTACTTCAAGAAAAGTAGGTCAGCTGATGCCCACTGGTTGAATTAGCTGTTTCTTCTGCTTCAGGCTTTTGCTGTGACCTTCAGTAATTACACCATATAGCAGACACACAAGTGGAGTGACTAAGTTGTTTAAGATGAGATGGATAAAAATGCCAGGAAAATGTAATTATTATTATTAGTATGAATTGCAGTAGGACCCACAGGCTGGAAAAGGCAATATTTGTAGTGTGCAATCAAACTTGGATAAGATGATGTCTTGAACGCTTTGTTGTTCTGGCAAAGGTCTGCCAAACAATCCTTTCACCCCTGGCTGTGGATCACTGTGTTAATAACTGTCTCAAGACTTTCTTGATTCTGCTGCTACAGAGGAGTCATTTGATTCTGCCTTATACACTGTGGCTGTCTTTGAACTAGTAAACCTGGAACAGCAGGTCAACGGCTCAGTTCCTACCATTAAATTGTTAACACAGCCACTGGATTGTGCCTAGCCATATCTTCTCAAAAAACTCACATGAATGATTAGGGCAACTGCACTGGAGCACTCCCAATCAGGTAGTTTGACTTTGAGGGTGATAGGTAATGGCTGTATGGATAAAAGCACTGCTGTGCCAGGTAGTCTGAATTCAAAAATTGTCCTTAGCTCAGTTTAAATATGCAGTCTATGAAGCTGAATTAGTTCTATGGTATCTATTTACCCTTTATACAGATATATCTTATTGAAAACTAAGGTTCTTGAATTTATGATGAACAAAAAGTATGTATTGACCTGAAGATAAGAAAAACCATGAGTTTTCCGCTTGACTGCTGCCTGTATCTTGGGATATTTTTTCTTAAAAATAATTAAAAGGTCAAAAATGTGGCGTCCATAGTGATGCTGCAATATTGATATTATATTTAGGATTAATGTAATATTAACTCAATAGCTGCTGCAATGAAAAGAGAGAGGCAGGCTTCAGAAGAAAATTCAGGAAACCACCCATTAAGTGAGCCCAGATGACTTGCTTAGATTGTATACCTGGCATTTCAACAATAAAATTAAGGTATGACTCTCATTCACAGACTTGGGGCTTGCTAAAGGAGGCTAGAACGTCCAAAGCACCCGTGAAAGTCAGTGGATATTAGGTCTCTAAAGCCAGATTCTGGGTAGATAAGTGCTCCTTACCAAACCGCCTAAGTGCAATAAGCTCTGCCTTATAGGGGAATTCACTACCTTAGTTTCCCTGTATGGTGCCAGGTAAGAGTTAAGCAGTAAATTTTGATTCATGTCAGTCAGGACCCCATATGGAAAACTATCTACATTTACCAGTAAAGCAGAACAAGTACCACTTGCCTTATTTTGTAGTCAGCGGCCCATTTAGGGAACATCAGAGAACCGCATTGTTTTAATAGGAATTACCCTTCAAAGTTAACCCACTGGAAAGAATTAACTAGAATGCACAAATTATATTTTTCCTCTTCATTCTTTAATTTCTACCATATCACTTCCATAATCGCTTACACAGATCACAGTGGTACTTCTGTAAACTCCATTAACATATTTACAGTAGGAGCACTTAAAGTCTTCAGACTTAAACCAGGACTCCATGTAACTAAGTGCTATACACACACTGAAGACAGAAACAGTCCCTACTCTCACATGACATTCTTGTTAGATAGAATTAGATCTTGAACTTTTGAAGAATATTATAAATACTCAAATTCAGCAGTTTGAAATGAGAGAAAAATTTACGCAAAACTTTTAAAATTTAAAGTTGATGCTTTTCTTATTTTCACAGAATTTGAAACATATTTTCATGAGCTTTTTCATTGTCATGATCATGTCATATTTGGTGAATTATTTTTGTGATTTTTACTGGTGATAAACTGTAACTTTCTTGTTGCAGATCTTGTGTCTTCTAAAAGTTAAAATTTTGAGTAAATGTCAGCTGAAAAATCTGATATTTTGCTCAAAGGCTGCTGTGCTTTGCATTTCTGATGGAAAAAAAAAAAAGAAAGAAAAAAAATTATTAGCTCTCTAGGAGAACATCTGTTTGTGATTGACTTAAATCATTAGTCTGGTGTTTTGTTTTGGTTTTTTTCTCCTGAGAACCAACCTTCAAGCTTGTTTCTATCCTTTCTAATAAAAATCTAAGGCTTTCCTATATCAGTTTTGAAGAGACCAAACTGCTCAATTTTCACAAGGGGGAGAAAATAATAGTGATTAAGTTGAGCTCTACACCTCACAATAGAAAACAGATATTTTTTCATGGAAAGCAGCCACAGCTGCACATAACAACATGCATTAGTGCATCTTGCAGGGAAATGAAATCGAACAGCAAGACACAATCATAAGCCTATCTTGGAGTGTAGTCAATTTGTCCAGTAAATATTGTGACATTAACAGTTTTATTTGTTGATCATTTCTGATGTTAATGGTAATGGGCCCCTTTGGTATTGGGATATTTATGTCTGACAGTGTGGTGCAATTTACATTAATAAGACTCATTAATTTCAGATGCTTTCTAGTATGGAGAAAGGAAATATTAGAAGTGCTCTGTGTTTTTTTTTAGCATTAGTCTCCCTCAACATGCAGCACAGAGCCACTAAACTACATTGCTGTACAACAATGAATGCCCCCTTGTTGTTGTTATTAATGATTTGCTTGCCTGCCAATGTTGAGGGTGGATAGATTCCTCTTGGAGGAATTATCTTGTTTCCACATTTTCCTTAGACTGGCTTTTGTTTTGGTTTTTGGTCTTTGTGGAACTCATCCTCTTCGCTTCCATGATGATAATCCTGGCCATCAGTTAGAATCTAAATGCTAAAATTAAGTATAACTCTGTGGGAGGATCTATGACAGAAATGACAATTCCTTCCTTGAAAATCATACAAATGACTCAGTTCTTTAGTGTGTTCAATTTTTATAGCAGGAAATAGAAAGCTAATTACTGGTTATTAAGGGCTTTCTAAATATCTTTCTCTTTTATTAGTTGGACAATGAACAGTTACTTTGTATGAAATGGGAAAAGTCAAAGCAGATAATTTACTGGGACTGATTTCCATAATAGGTTTTCAGGCACAAGCTCATGGCACTGGCGGCTGACATGACTGCCACTGTCCTGCCTTAGCTTCAGAATGCTTTATATTCTTCTTAAAAAAGGAGGATTCAGCTTTTTAGCTCTTTAAAATTCAGACAGCTACCCTGGACAAAAGTGCACAGCATTGTGATTTCTGACTCCACAATGTAAAGACACTAGTTTCATTTGGGTTGGTTTTGTTTGTTTTTTTTTTTTTACTATATCTTCTTTTGTTTTGCAGCCTCTGAACAAATAAATTTGAAAATGTGCTCTTTTTCTAGCAATTCAGAAAACGGGAAACTTTCTTATGGAAAAGAATGTAAGCAATTAATTGTATTGGTAAAGCTGAAGACTGGGGCTTTGGAATTGAAATGTGAGGTTTTATCTCTGGGGGAATAAAAAAAAAAAAAGAAAAGAAAAAAGAGGAAAGGAAACACTCAGGTTTTAAGTCAGATCCCACTGAAACTATTCTCATTCTTAATGGTTCTAGTTCCTGAAAAGTCTGTATATCAAAACTGTGTTGTTCAGAAGAGTACATTATTTTTCAGTAGTTCTCAGCTTTCCCTTCAGTGACTCAGCATTACAAGAAAATAAAACCTCTCAGATTTCTCTTAAAATCTAGATATGAAATGAGAAGGAATGTGTTCAGAACTCACTAAAAATGTGTTAATGAGGTCCAGTCTGAAAAGAATCACAGCTGGAAAGTTCATCACTTAATTCAGACAATTATTGAAGTTTTAAAAATCTGCTAAAGATGGCAATCTTGTGTAGATTTGTGCAGGTGCATAGCTTTGGGGTCTACCATTACTTCTGCTAAAGCCAGGATCAGCAAATGGGCATATAGTAAAATATATGCTGAGGTTTTAAAACGAGTATTTAATAAATGAAAAATAAATACAGACAGGGAATTAGAAAAAGACAGTAACTGAGTTACGGAACTGAGTAAAGTTACGGAGAGTGAAGCACTGAGTTTAACATATTAGGAAAGGTGGGGCCCATTAACCAAACTTAAAGATGGTTTGGGTACCTTGTACTTGAAAGTATGAAATATAAAAAAAACCCCACAACTGGCAAATGACTGATGAAATAGCGTGCTCTGTTAATATATAAAAATAGCAGATGGAAGATCAATAGAACTATGTTAGAGACTCAACAAAATTATGTAAAGAATTATTTAAGTTACAATTATTAACAGAATGCAAATGAAAATATATTAAGGTAGTTGCCAAATACATAACAGAGGAAAAGAGGCACCACAAGTCAAAGTTTGTATATTTTTGGGATGTAGTCACAAATTTGATTTCTAAATATAGTACATAATGGGATTCACTCATATATTTTCATATACTCTCAAACTGTTTCTAATCACCTTCTTTTTCTATCAGTTCTTATTTTACTGATTGAATAAAGTGATGAGGTTTGATGAGAACAAATAGCCCTGCTCAGAATTTCTCCATTTTCATTACTTGTTGACAGTTTCATTATTTCTGTTGAAATGAACCGGAAGCGTAAATTCATGCTCTTCCCTTTCACCTGACCGCAGGCAGATGCTTAACAGCAGTGGGAAAAATAACTGTCTCTTCGTCTCCCTGAAGCTAACCAAAATTGCTGTCCCTGGAGCAAAGTGAGATTTCAGGGGCAAGCTCAGAAATGTACATTTCTCATGATGATGTACTGATAAAACCTTCCACTTCGTGTGTGCAAGTTCTTTATTTGCGTCAAAGACAAGAGTGACTCTTTCTGTAATGCAAACTCCTCTTTGATGGGTGCTTTCTAAAGCTGCCAACAAAAAATGCTGTAAAATAAAGGGAGATATAAAATAAAAGTAACAATGCAATAGAACAAGTTTACTATGCAGAATTAATATCCTTATGGCACTATCCTATTATCTCCTCTTTCATATTTACATTATGACTGCAGAGAAAAACAGGTAAATTTTATTTATACCCAGTGTCTCACCTGCTTTTCAGTCATAAGGATGCCTTGCAAATGAACGGATTTTGTGTGACATCTACTAGTTCCCCAAGACTACAATTTTACTAAAGGCACTAGACAATATCAGGTTAAGTCCCATGCTATGGAATTCAATTGTATATACGCTTAAGCCATGTCTGGTTTGGTTCTCTCACCTAACACTCTTCCAAAGACTTCCATGTGAATTTTGTCTTAACAGGGGACAAGAACTATTTCCAATAGGAAAATCTGGATTCATCATCTCTGCTTTGACAAATAATAGTATGGACTGCATACACACTAACCAACTGCAGTAAGAGGCATCTTAACTGTTGATGCCACTGTGACTGATCTTTATTGCAAGAGCTGAGGAATCCAGTCCCAAAGTTCATCTCAGGGGCACACTTTTTGAACAAAATGTTGATATTTTTAGTTTTAGAAACCTTATATCCAAAAGTGAAATGTTTATCCTTTTCAGTCCTGAGTTTGACTATATATACTTTACAACCAATTCTTGTGAATTGTTTCCTCTTAGAAGTCTTCTTGATTATTTCCTGAAGTCATTTCATCCCTTAACACAAATCTTAAGCAATGTAGGGTTTGCCTCCTTGACCTAAGTCTCAATTCCTTCAATATTTAGATCCCATTAATCCTACTTTTTCCCTTGAGTCACTGCACACTCTTACCATCAACCATCAGACCAGTTGTAGTGGTGACAGGATGCTTTAATCCACTGCAGCACATTTAACCTGTAGTTTGCAGTGTGCAAATATGACTTACTGTGATTTAAATTCAATCCATAAATGTGCTGTCATCCCAGGCTTCTAGCTAACTTCTATGTCTACATTATAGGTATATTTCAGTCAGCTGCTGAATTGATTTGCCAACATTATTGGCAATGAATATGTTTCAGAATTTTTAGAAGGTTTTAGAAGAGTCTAAGCAAGTTAGGAACATAATACTGTATTTAGACTGTCTACCGTAGCACCTGACAATTATTCAGGCATTATTACTGCACCAGCATTCAAAAGATGGTTAAGGATTTCATCCCTTGACCATCAGGGACTACCAGAAGTCAATTCTGCATGAAGTCAATGAATAGAGTTAGCTGTGATTTTTACTGTGGATATCCAATGTGTATGCAGTAGTCTTTACAGTTTGCCCCCTCTTAAACTTCGATCCTATAATACTGATTAATGCCAATGAAACACTATGTTTTAATACAGCTGTTAAGAGTTACAAACACTGTAATAGCAGTATGGCTTGGAGGATCAGCTGCAGCCTATTTAACAGAGATAATAGTTATCATATCTGTATTACAGATATTTTCAGGGCTTTCTGTTTGGTGAATTATTCTCCACATTGCCATTTAGTTTATTTTTCTGAATTAATTCTCAGATATAACATGTCTGGTCTTTTCCTTTATTTCTGGATTTAAACTGCGCTGTTATCAAGTTACAGAGTGATCATACAATTTAATACCACCCATAAAAGCAGGAACAAAACAACACACTGAAGCCTGTAACACAGCTTAATTGACCAAAGGACTTAGCTTAAGATATTTATTTCTTTTGTGGCAGATTCCCCACCTATGACCAGTCAGACCTGATTCTGACTGTCCCTTCTTCTCAGATCACACCAATACTTGGAAGTGAGCTACTGTTATGTGGGTGAATAAGAATCAGAGAATTAGTTTTTATTTTGTCAGATAAGCATATCTGCAAATCGTATCAGATTGCCTCCTAGTATAAAAATCTACTACTACTTCTTTATAATTTTGGCAAACTGAGACATTTGGCTAGAAAAATTCTTTTTCCAGAGTTTACATCAAGCCATTTGGGGTTTTTGTTCGTTTTGGTTTGTTGGTTTTTTTTTTTTTTCAGGGGTGGTGGGTTTTGATTTTTATGTTTTTTCTGTTTAATCTTTTGAAATGTTTGTACTAAAAGGTCTTACAATTTCAAAGAATAACCTGAAAGAATTGTCAAAGCAACATTAGTCCTGCTTGAGGAATCACCTAAAACAAGATCAGGGATACCGTTCATGTGAAAACCTTCCCAGATTTGGCCAATCTACGAGTTTTATGAAACTGCTCAGTAATAAGACAGTGCAATTATCTAGTGGTTTAGTCTGAACTCAGCATGATTCAGCCCCTCACGTCTCCTAGAAAACTGTAGATGTTTGTCTGCCTTTCACAGCTTCTTGTCTCAGAGCTGGGCAGCCTAGGCCTGGCAGTCTGTAAAGTTCATGGAGACAGGGGAAAACCTTATGAGCATCTTAGTAGGGTGCTTTTGATGTGGTATTAGAGAATACCAGCCAACTTAGCTACCTCTGTCAATGTGAGCTGAGGTTTGAATCCTGTTGATAGATTTATGCTGGCAGAGGAAGAAAGATTTATGCAGAAAGGAGGAAGGAAAAGAAACTGCAAGGTTCATTGATAAATTATATGGTGGAGCGATATAACTTAGATTTTATTTCTGTTTCTAAGGTTTAAACTTTACATGATTACCTGGACTGAGAAACAATTTAAATTGTTTTCTGTGGAAATTAAACTACAGCATGCTCTTAAAGCTCTATTTTAAGAAGCAGAAATATGCAAACATGCTGGAACTACTAAAATTTAGAATTTTCATATCTAGTATTCTTTATTTGGTTCATCTTCTTTAGCTGAATTTAGTATCTGCTACCCTGAGACACCAAATGAACTCAGAAGTCATTGCTTATGGTTCTGAGTCTGTCCAGGTCTAGGTTAAAAAAATAGGCACTTGACTACTGAGCTTTTCGTAGTGCCTTAAAAGCTGTATCCTGTTTTCACCAAGAAAACTCAGGAGAAGGAAAGAGGTTAGCTGCAGCCATTCCAATTGCCAATCCCCGGTCTGTTATGTATGAATATTGCTTTACCCATCCAACCCTTAACAAAGACAGCTGCTTAGACACAGCAGAACAGAAGTCACCTCCTGAAAGGTGCTTGTGTCCTTGAAAAGAACACCAGGATATTTTTGTGATGTATGAGAGCTGTACATATTCTGTAAGTGGAATTGCTGTTGGTTCTCTGCTGAAAACAAGGTTCCCATTTTCAGTGGGGACACAGCTTGAAATAAATCTATATTACTTTAAAAAAGAAAAAACTATTGCCCTTAAGAGTAATTAAAGGAGATATGCTGTCTTTGATCAAGTTACAAGCAGGAAGAAGTGTTAATATACTGGAGCATTTTCACAGCGGAAATGAATTACACCATAGGCCATGCAACAGTAAAGTCGAGCGGAAATTGTAACAAAAATCTCAACGACAGAGTCTAAACTGTCAAGGATGTTGGCAAATGTCCAGGAAAAGGTATGGCTGGTGCCAAACTTGAATAAAAGAATGGTTTAACATGGTTTAACAGTCAGCCCAATTGCTATAACTGCCTTTTTTTCTATCTTAGCTGTTTTTCCTATTGTAACTAATCTCATTAAATAAGTCCCATTGTCTCTACCCCTCAGACAACAGCCTCATTCAGGGGAGCTGTGCCATGCATTGAGATTCTTCAGCAGGATTTGAAAGGGACAACAGCACATCATAAAAAATAGGATGGATTGAGTGTGTTCCACCCTAAAAGGCAGGAAAAAGCCTTCACAGCATGTCTGAAATCCAGCACCATTTGAAGACATCTCTTGGAAAAGCTTGTGTGAAATCCTATCAATGTTTAAGATTATTGGAAGGTGGAAGAGAGAAGTATTTTAGGCATATCTAATGATTCCATAAACCTATGGCAGCATGACAAAAGGAGGGATCAGCCACCAGGATTAGTGCGGGGTGATGGAAGGAAAGCAAAATTAAATGTAGAGGAAGGTCAGGTTTAAGAAAATGATCCAAATCCCTCAGTGGGAATGGGAAGTTTCCCATTAAGTTATTAAAGAATTATAAAAAAAGTATTTTTAAATACTTCTTGCCTTATCCATACCTTCCCTTTCCTGCAAGAACACTCGGTGAAATGAATGGTGGTCATGAAAAAGCTTCTCAGGAGATTAGAGAAATCACCCAAAACTTAGTGCTAACAATAACACAGGGATGAGTAAATGAAAATCATAATAATTATTACTATGAGTAACCAGTATTTGCAAGTAAAAATCGGAGACAAATCCAAGAATTTGGAATCTATGATCTTTTTCAGCTTAAATTATTCTATGATTCTATGATTTCACCAGCTCAAGTGAGAAATATTTGCTGTCAAAGCCTTTAAATTCGAACAGAAGAGAACTGCAGAGTGTGTGAAAGCAAAGATGGGAATAGAGAAAAGTGACACACTCAGATTAATTCTGATCTGACTCCTGTGAGAGTCTGTACATTCAGTAAAAAAGCCTGCAGATATCTGCTAGGGCATATTCAGGTATCACCAACAGCATCACACTCTTAGTGTTGTAATCTGTCTAGAAAAATATTTCTTGCTCTTCAGCTGAAATAAATAGTTTGATCAGAATCCATCTCATCCAGTTCCAGGACCAAAGGAAGCTTTCTAAGAATCAGGGCAAATGTCTCTGGGTCATCTCAGTTTGTGTATAGAGATATTCTGCATGTCTGAGGCTTAAACAGTCTTCCTCATGGTTTATTAATGGGAATAGCAATAATGATTTTCACCTGTATACTTAAAAGTCACTTTATTTAAAAAACCCCAAACAATAAATAAAAGAAGTTCTTACCTTCAGTTGCTAGTTCAGGAGACTGAGGTACAGTTTGCTTATGTTCCTTCATATATCTAACAGCAAAGGCAACAAAGCCTTTTCAGTGAGTTATGTTCATTTTTGTGCGCCATCAAAGCAAATTCCATTTTGTGTTTGCGTTCCTCTGATCTTCTTGCTATGTTGTTCTCTTTGCCCTCGTCCTTTGCTTTTCCCATTTCTTTCACACATGCCCAGCCAAGCACTCATGCTACTATGCTCTCTGTCTACAGAGTTCACTGAGTTCAGGTGAAAGGTAGCTACAGAGAGACAAATTAAATAAACTGTGTTGCAAACTCCCTGAACTTCCTCTGTAGGATATCAAAGCGAAACTCATAGATAGCAGGCTACAGGCTTTACTTTATTTTTTTTTAAAAAAAAAGCTAAGAATTTGAATTAAAATTCCTTTTTTGACTGAACATCACCAGTACCTTTTACAGAGAGTCAAGACCTACTGGAGTTTTGACCATCAATGAGCAACACATGTTTGGGCTGCCCTGAGGAAATTGCTCGGGAAAGGAAAAAAACATCAGATGGATCATAGAATAGTTAGGGTTGGAAAGGACCTTAAGATCATCTAGTTCCAGCCCCCCTGCCAAGGGCAGGGACACCTCACATTAAACTATTCGACCCAAGCCCTCATCCAGCCTGGCCTTGAACACCGCCAAGGATGGAGCATTCACAGCTTCCCTGGGCAACACATTCCAGTGCTCAACACCCTAACAGTAAAGAATATCTTCCTTATAGCAAATCTAAACTTCCCCTGTTTAAGTTTGAACTTGTTACCCCTTGTCCTGTCACTACAGTCCCTGATGAATAGTCCATCCCCAGCATCTTTGTAGGCCTCCTTCAGATACTGGAAGGCTGCTATGAGGTCTCCATGCAGCCTTCTCTTCTCCAGGCTGAACAGACCAAACTTTCTCAGCCTGTCTTCATACAGGAGGTGCTCCAGTCCCCTGATCATCCTCAAGGCCCTCCTCTGGACTTGTTACAACAGTTCCATGTCCTTTTTATGTTGAAGATACCAGAACTGCACACAAAACTCCAAGTTAGGTCTCACGGGAGCAGAGTAGAGGGGCAGGATCACTTTCTCACAAAAGATGCTCCAAAATCAGAGCATTATTGCAAAAAAATATCCCTTGCTTATTAGCAGAAGTATTCTACTTCCCAGTAGGAAGCAAGAATTAAGGTCTAATAATAGAATATGATCTCTTGCAGATGACAGGAGATGTGAGTGCTTTTTACAATATAGCACTGTGCAAAGGAGACTGAACTAACGGAGAACCAAACCAAAAAGTTCAGACTGTTCACTTTGCTTCATAATTTCTTTCTTATGGCATGTTATGGATACTTGTTTTTCAGTGGCTTTGAAACTAAAAAATTCTATGCAGCACTGTGTTATCTTGTGCAAATCTTGTGACTACTCTAGGCTTCTTTTCAATGTGTTCTATTTTCCAGTCAGTTAGAATCTCAATGAGCTTGTCCCTCACTGCTTTTCTCTGTGGCATTCTGTACGGCATCATGGAACCAGAGGTATTCAAGGGTGGTTACCATGACACAAACAGGTGTTAGCTCAGACTTTATGCTTTTTCCACACAGTCACATGCTCTCTGGGCCGCTCAATTTTTCTTCACATTCTCCATGACTCAGGAATGAGTTGGTCTCAGTCAGTAGGTGAACCTCTTCTTATCTGCGTTTCTTTACAATTCAAGGATGTTAATGTCAGAAACTTTCAAAGAATGACTGCACCTGACCAGTTCAGCTTGTCTTTCATTCTGTAAATGACACTGGAATCCTTTGCAGTGACAGATATTTGTGGAATTTAAAATTATTACTGTCACTGATTAAGTTCTCAGCGAAGCTAATTCTTCATTTAGAACAACAACCAAAAAAAAAGCCATTTGAACCATTTGAATTTTCCATATTGATTAGTTGATTAGATTTCTGTTACTAATTGTCATGGTTTAAGCCCAGCTGGTAGCTCAGAACCACACAGATGCTTGCTCACTCCCCTCCCTTCTTCCTCTCCCTGCTCCCGGAGGGATGGGGAGGAGAATTGAAAGAATGTAACTCCCACTGGTTGAGATAAGAACAGTCCAGTAACTAAGGTATAATGCAAATCACTGCTGCTACCACCAATAATAATAATAATGATAAGGGAAATAACAAGGGGAGAGAATATGATACCACTCGATGAAACGAGCCCAACCGAGCAGAGGAGAGAGAGAGAGAGAGAGAGAGAGACCACGTGCCCTTCTGGGTAACTCCCAGTTACATCCTGGGCATGACGTGCTGTGGTATGGAATACCTCTCTGGCTAGTTTGGGTCAGGTGTCCTGTCCCTGCTTCCTCCTGGCTTCCCCTCCTCCCTGGCAGAGCATGAGTATCAGAAAGTCCTTGGTCAGTCTAAACATTCTGACCAATAACTATAAACACTGGTGTTATCAGTACTATCCACAGGCCGAAAGTCAAAAAAATAGTGCTGTACCAGTTACTAAGAAGAAGAAAAGATGACTGCTACTGCTGAACCCAGGACACTTGTATACTTAGGTTAACTTCAGTAATTATTCTATTTCTGCTTTACTTCTGCACTCCCTGACTGAGGACTCATATCATAAACAGCAAGAAAAGAAGGGTTTCCCTAGGAATTTCTAAGAAAAGGTAAGCACTGTATTGTGTGAAATCCACTGTCATTAAACTAAAGCTCAGTAACTGATAAATCCCACTGTTATGCAAATTTGTGGCTCCAGTATCAGAGGAATATAGTTAGTACTTCGCTAGCCTGCTTTGAGCAGTGCTGATTAAATGAACGGTTATAACTTTGTGTTCCACACATGGTATCTTTACAATTTCTATTCAGTGAACATAAAAGATGGACACTTGAACTGAAAATGTAAATGAATGAAGCCAAATTCTCAGCACCAGGTAGGCAGTAAAAGACAGCTGCAGTTCCAAGGACTACAAACCAAAATTAATGACATTTCAAAGTCCCCTGAAATTGTTTATTGCCATTAAAACAGAAATGCCTTTGACCAGGTGTGAAACTAGGGTATTAGATGTCTGCCCTTGTTCCAACGTCTCTTAAATGAACAAACTTTAAATACTTTGGGGTTTTTAAGCTGCATTTTTGTTTCCTTTTATGTAGTGGATTATTCAGAGCACTTTCTTTGGGAGAGATTTTGTCAGTCAGAGGAAGTTATTTGATTTCACAAACACATTCACATAGCAAGAAGTGTGTCTTTTATGCTGAACATTAATGCAAATACATGCACTCTACCTTATTCAAGGTGATGCCATTCTGTTACAGCTCCCATGCTAATCTGCAGCTTTGCTCTGGCCCCTTTACACAAAATCAAAGTGAAGAAAAGGTATGAAGACATTCAAAAGTCCCTGGCAATAGCAACAGGGGAACTCCTCTGACCATGCACAGCAGAAAGCAGCCATGAAATTGCCCTTTGAGTACTTCATGCAAATTTAAAAATGGAAATGAGAAGTGTATGAACTGACAGACGGGTATCAAAGATTATAAAGAGTTTTAAGGTGAGTCTGTATTACATGGGACAACCCAAGGGAGATGACTGGAGCTGACATTCCTAGAGCTGTCTAAATTACATGGCTTCATGGGCAGACTGAAATGCACAAGTATTTATACCCTATTTTAATGACCTGATCTCAGTTTCAGAGCCCTGCTGTTCTGCCTACCTGTGGATAGCAAGATGAAGCTCACTATAATTTTCTTTTGTTGTTTTTTTTTTTTCTTTTTATTTCTTCCTCATAGGAATTTTCTGGCAAGGAAAAGGAAAAAATCAAAGCTGCTGGAGTGTGTTATGCAACTCCGTGTTCTCTTTCTTCAGATGAAAAAGTGTTGATCCTATCCTTTTTCACAGGCTGGTTTCCCAGCTGCTTGCTTCCTCACTTTTATTACAAAGCTCTACCACTTTAATCTGATCCCTTCTCTGTGCTACACCATTCTCTCACTTTAGCTTGTGAAATCTGTTCCAAGTGGACTTCATTCATTTTCAGCTAATTGATTGCTTTCAACTTCAACCAGACTGCAGTTGTGACTGTGTGTTGTTTACCCATAGTATGAAGGGGGAGAACTCTTTTTGCTTGGAAGAGATCAAAGGAGATCATTTAGCCTAAACCATCTCAATTCCCAGAACTGGAACTTCCTTAGGTAAGCTTGCTGACATGTGGAACATTACTTTCTTTACTCATCTGTATTTTTATTTCTGTCGTTTTAATACTACCTCCCCCCCCAAACTATCCATCAACGTTATACACTATACACCACAATCCTGAGATATGGTTAATTTGCTGCTGCAAACAGTTAAAAATCTGCTTTATTTTTTCATTCATTGCAGGCAGAAGGTGGTATATTTTCAGTTTCATAGGGGTTTAGCTAAGAGATTTCCATCAACACAGCTGCTTTCTGTGTAGCTAGATTTGAAAACCTAAGGCTTATGCATAGCAGCCAGAGCCACTTATAAGAGGTGCTTCATGGCCCATTAACAAAACTGTCATATATGGCTTGCTTTTAATTAAATATTGATAGGGATTTAGTCTTGGTGCAACATTTCAGACTAATAAGGAAAAATCCTTTTAATCTGCACAACAGATCAACATTCCACTACAGTGCTCACTCCTGTACTTCTGGCTGGATGAAGCTGAGGCAGGCATATAAAATGAGAAGGTTGTTCAGCTTTTGGTGCCAGTTGAGTCCCTGCTGTCTCTACTAGCACTATAATTAAGGATGCTGGTTAATATCAGTGACAGTTTATGTGAATGGTGGCTTGTGCACTATAGAATTTAAATTCCCATGAGGAGAATCACCAACCTGTTTACAACAGTTTATCAGTAAGTTTTTTCCTGGGTTTGAATCAACTATTGAAAAATTAAGAGTAAAATCTTCCCAGTTCAATATCAGCCTCATACAATTCAATACATAGTTTTCCAGTCGAATGTTTCTCATCCTGAGAAGACTTTCATTATATGCTTCCCAGTCCCTTGCACATGGCGTGTACCCCTGAAGATCATGCGTCTCTCTGGAACACTTGCCTGCAAGTTAGTTATCTTTGTGTGCAATTGCCACAGCTGCTGAAGGGTCTCATGTGAGTTAAATGGTCAGTGCTGTTGTGCACAAAAAAGAAAGGAGAAAGGTAACTCCTTTTCCTTTTAAGCTGCAGCCTGTGTATTTGGAGATTCTTTCTCTTTTAGGCCTGCCTTTTTTAATTAGCCATTTAATAAGTACTTGGAACTAGTGAGCTCTAAATTTTCTTTTGCTGCTTTTACAAAAAGCCCAACAAAAAGATCACGTGCTGACTGTCAATCTGGGTGCAGCATTGAAGACTTCTTTTCATATTTTTTTTTAAGAACAAATTTCAGACTCTGGAGACATTCCACATAATCAGCAAATTCTGACAAGTATGACCGATTCACTTATGCTGTATTTTTCTATTGTGTGGTGCTCATTTCTTCTGATGTTTAGTTTTACTGGCAAAATTGTCTTTGAAGAGTACAAATGGATGTACCAAACCACCTGGACGTACAATGTGCTTTGTATTGCAGCTTTGCGTGAATGGATCAGTCTACTTCTAACATTGATTGCTTTAACATTTGGTTTACTTCGCTGTATTAAATCTCACTTAAATATTTTCCTTTCTGAATGGACACAGAATTTAATGAAAGTTAATTTAAAACATTAACATGCTTTCTTCTATCACTTACTGCATTTTATTGTCTTCGTAACTCATCCATAGGCATGGCATTGTTTTCTCACACCTAAGCTCATAATCATCAGCCATAGGATGTTGCAACATAAGCGTAAGGAAAACGAAGCTCTAGAAACATTTAAGAACAAACCATTTCAAGAAAGTTGCTTATTGGACTCTGGCCTGTAAAATCTAGTCCTGGCATTTTGCTCAAGAACTGTTTCAGGCCAGTAGTGCTTGATAGAGGTCTTTTTTGCTGATGTATTTCCAAATGCTGTTATTACTAGACCATGTAGCTCTATACCTGTCTTCCTCCAGGAAGGAAACTAGTCTTTTTTAAAGGAGCAATCTTTAATGCCATAGTCGATGGATTCTATTTCTTTGTGCATTTGCCATGTGGTTTTGAGTTGTGCCGAAGGAAAGAATCCTACAGCACTAGGTCTTCTTTCAGGTCTTAAGCACTGGATGGAGGCAAATCCAGATGTTTTCTTTTGGCAGGGCTAATATTGGCAGAAACAGCACTTTGATTATTGGGGATGCTTCTTCCAGCACTCAGTTCTGAGTTGTTAGTTTGTGGAAACCTGTCCTGAGATATAAAAGGTCCTTACTTTATTGCCAAATGGCTCTGCAATGGATAGTCTTTATAATTGTTTCAAAAACCCTTCACATTTGCATTCTTTTAGCCTGCTCTGCATCTGGATTCATCTGCATCACGTTACATAAAGGAAGAAAAATAATACGAGCCAAAATTGAACTTAAACAAAACAAAAACCCCAAAACAGCAAAGCAAACAAAAAAGTTTCAAAAACCCCAATATGTTCCAAGAGGTAA
>JAVHNF010074559.1:0-11707 GCA_034783455.1 Micropsitta finschii
CTTCCTCCCAGCTTCCCCTCCTCCCTGGCAGAGCATGAGGCTCACAAAGTCCTTGGTCAGCCTAAACATTCTGACCAATAACTATAAACATTGGTGTTATCAGCGCTGTTCCCAGGCTTAAAGTCAAAAACACAGCACTGCACCAGCTACTAAGAAGAAAAAATGGCTGCTACTGCTGAACCCAGGACATGTAGACATTCTGCCACGAGAAAACAGAGACAAAGATTAGCATAGAAAAATTAATTTCTGAAATTCTTGAAGCAAAATCAGCAGCTCTGCCTTCTCCCCACCCAACTGTGCATTCTGGCCTGCTCTCCTCGTCCCACTACAAGTTGCTGTGACAGATTAGTTGATTCAAAACCCTGTGTGGCCTCACAGCGGGATCTGCCAAGGGAAAAACACATCATAATATACCTGTTAACATTTCCGTGGGACAGGCGATTCCCAATGCTGCTTCCTTGTTGAAAGCTAGAAAACAGCAACTAACTGTTTGGAGGTGTTTTTACATGAAATCTCCAAGCAAATGCTAGCAAACCTTTCCCTGACTACAGAACTGTATACACAAATAAAATGTAGAAGTCCCAACAACTAACCATTATGAGTCACACAAATTCCAGTTGTAACTGAACAACCCAAACCTCATTTACCAATAAGAAGATAACAAGCATGGAATAGAGCCTAAAACTGTGGAAACCCCTGGCCAGCAGGACAGAAACACATTAGAAGTTCATTAGCTGCCAGATCCATGTGTTTGAGATATCTCCCCTTGAGACAGACAATTAACTCCTCCAGCTCTCTCCACTATGCTGCAGGGGTTTATTTATTCAAATAAGTGATGCAGTATCTTTTGAAATTATTTATACCACTTGTTATTAAAACAGTGATCAGAAACATTCTGTTCAGCTATTCTGACCTACTGACTTGTTCAAAACCCTATCAAGTTATACCTCTTATATTCAGGGTACTGCACAGTATTTTTGGGTTTGGTTGTCTGGGAAGTTTTGGGAATTGTTGGGCGTGGGGACTGGTGTGGTTTGGGTGTGATCGTTTTAGTTTGTGGGGGGTTTTTTTTTGGTTTTGATGTTTTTTTGGTTTTTTACTTTTTTTGTGGTAGTGGTGTTTTTATTTTTATTCTAGTTTATTTGGATTTTAAAGCTCTGAAAAACCTAAGGGTGATCTGGTTTGAGATTCGTGTGCCATCTCCTGGTCAGTGATATTGTCACACGCACCCTAAAATATTTCATCTTTACTACCTTCCTTTCAGCATGCTCATTTGAGACATCAGAATTTACCTTTTGTCAAACTGCAAGTTGAAGTGGGATACAATAAGTACAGTGTTTATTCACAAATATGCACAATAGTTTAACCAAAAGACCAACCTGCCAATGAAGAGCTATGCACAGTGAATCCTGTGAAAGGGTTTAACTGGTCCTGAAAAGACTGTTCAGTCCTTCAACAAAAAACTTAGTTAGCATTGATTTAAGCCAGTGGAAACCTGGTAAGTTAACACACAAAATAGCTTATTTCAATAAATATCAGCAATCTCAATTTCAATGTTTATTCTCTAAATAATGCTTTTTTATACACTATGTAATAGCTTCTTCAGTTTCAGTACACATAGGTACACTAGCAAACACTAAACACATGAGGCCAAACATCTGTAGTATTATTTCAAATGCTTCCCAGGAAAGGCATAAGAAAGCAAGATTGGCATTTGCTATAGCTATCATTAAAAACTAAACTAATAAGGGGAAGAGGACCCATGAACCCCTTAAAAATTGTATTACTGTTTAGGTCCCTTCACATTACCCTATCAAACATTCACAATTTATTTTCTAAGTGTAGCTACAAAGAGTGTACAATGTGTTATGGAATGCCAAGCAGGTATTTATATGCAGTTTTCTCCGTTCACAAGACAGTCCTATACGAAGATATTACCCGAACACAAAATTCAAAACAAATATCATTACAAACCTGATGGAGGAAGAGGGACATCTCTTTTCTTTATTTTGAAGTGATCAATCATGCTACAAAGTACACTAAACATAGAATGTTTCAAGAAGAAACAACACAGGAATTAGATGTAAAAAACCCCACAACCTTTTACCTATAATAAATGATAAAGTGAACTGTAGAGATGTCATAAAAAACCAATGCAACTCTTGAACAGCCATGCTTATTCGTGTCCTAAGAATATTTACCAATTTTGAATTTTACATATATTTTAACATACCAACCATGGCAAGAAGTAAAACTATTCTAAATTTTGTATTAAAGATGAATCCTTAAAATTCTAAATAAAGCTATTTTTTCATAATTGCTGTCCAAAGAGCATTCAGAGGGGAATAAGCAGGAGATGGGGAGTGGGGCCTTCAGGGGCAATGGGACAACTGCTTCTCCATTACATGAGTCCTAAACTTCTGAGTGTATGCTCCCATCACGCCCCAGTCCTCACCTGATTTCTCACGCAAGTCTGGTTTATAATGGCTGTACCTGAAGTACTGAGAATTCCTGGCATGTACACCCTTCCTGCTTTGTAACTAGGGGAGAACATCATTAAGTCAAAAGTAAAGTCACTTCTGAGCAATTTACACAAACTATGGTTATCAAGCCTACCCTTGCTTCTTCCATACACTAAGTAAGCATTTCTAAGTCATTTAGTATTACAAAGCACTGCAGATCATTCCCCGATTCTCAACCTGTTACAGATTCTGTACCATTTCTCAATTCAGAGAATTACAGATACCTTTTCCCCTTATGTCTAACCTTTCGCCTTAATGGCATCAAGGAAAATCAAAAACTGAGCAGGCAGAATGCACTTGGCTTCAAGAAACAGTCAGCCCTGACACAGGATTTTTGTTTTCAGGAAGTTGTAAAACTTTTATGTTTCATAAACATGGAATCAGTTCTGATAACAGTAGCTCATCCCAAGCTGCCAATGACATAGTGAAATATGCACAAAATGAGACCTTTTAGTTAACCGTCTCTTCACTCGTAAGAAACACCAAGTTAAGGTATTAAAATCATGGTGAAAAAATTTGGGTACTCAAAGAAGCTTAAGAACTGCAGTGCTTTGCTTCCTGTATGAAAACACCTATCTTGTGGATCCTTTAAATTTTGTGCCTTCGTAAGTGCATCATCTAACATTTGCTCACTGTGAATTATACATGAAGTTCAGCTCTACTTAAGTCACCTTGGCCAAGCCAGTAAGCTCCACTATTTCTAACATGCCTAAGAAAGTCTTAATACATTCAGCAGACGTGAAAAGCAAACAACAGCTACATGAGGAAATAGAGAAAATTTTTCCCAAGGGCAAAGGGGCTAGGTTAGCATTCACAGTGACAGAAGTCTTTGGTTGGTTTTTTTTCTGTTTTTAAACAGTAATCAGACACCAGTTTCAAATTAACTGATTTCAGCTTCTGGAAAATTACATGATGCAAGTTATCTCCCAAGGAGCAGCTGTCAAGAAACTGGATAAAACAATAGGACTAAGTCTACCTTTTATTTCTACCTTAAATCCAGCATCATGGAACTCCTCCCAAGTATGCAATTCACTGAAAGAGGAACACTTGCAGCATAATCCAATTTGTCTGAACAATATACGGTTTTCACAAAGCCCAAGTATGTGCTCATCTCGAAAGGCACCTAAAAATTCAACCCTGTTAAGGGAAAAACTTGCCCTAAACCTATGTCCAACTTGTATTATTCAGCACAACATCATTCTGTTTTATTAACTATCCTTGGAGCTAGCAACAGATTATCAAAAATAATCTAGTCATGAGAGCTACAATACAATAACAAAACTAGGAGAAATACTTGAAGTTTTTCTTCACAGGAATTAGTTCTTTGATTTTAGCCTGACACTACCTCAAAACCTTCTGAGTTACTGTAATCTTTGTCAGAAGCACACACCTTCACTAAATTAGAGAGGTGCTGACACATGAACACTGGAAAGTTTAGAAAAGATATTTTTGGTTCTACTTCACATGCAAAACACAGCATTTCACTGACAGTCAAATTCTGTCATTATTTTAACAGCTTCATACAAGAAATTTGTGATCTAACTATCTTCATGTTCAGCACTGAGCATCACAGCAGCACCATCACTGCTCAATGTGAGCTGGTCAGCAACAAGCTTGCTTAACTTCTCAAAGGTACCACAAAGTTGATTCACTCTGGGAAAAGCAAAGATTGTTGCAAGAGGTATATAAACCACATTTCCACTGACAAATGATTCCATGCTTTTTTCATCTACCAGTTTTCCAAGATATTCTGAGAGGCAGCTCCCTGAAGGTTGAAATGTTGATCTTCTCTCAGTGCGATCATCATTATACTCCCTGTGTTCCGGCATTAAATGGCTCAGCAGACTTCGCTTAATCATTTGTGCGGTGAAAATAACTTCACTAACCACTGCATTCTGCAGGTACTTCTCATCTTTAAGACTTGGATACACGGCTTTGAAGACCTTTATAACACGCAACAACACACAATATTTGCTTGTCAAAAAGAGCTTCTAAAACTCTAACAATATTTTTAATTCAATCCTGTTTTGCTTACTACTTTAAGTATCTTCAGATAACAGAAAAACTAGGCAAAGACTTCATGTATTACAACTACAATGGGCAATTAGGTTAACAAAACTTAAAAATCAGGCTTATATCTTCAATCTGTATTTGTAGATTGGACAAGGTGAAAACCTGTAATTCTTCAATTCTTTTTAATCATTCTCTTTCTTTCCACATTGCTCATCGTGAGGCACTAGTGACAGTTCCACATCTACATAGATTCTAAACTACTTCCGAACTGGAAACCAGGACTGCAGCTATGTCTTTCATTCTGCTTCCAGAGTAAAACATTAAACATGCTCTCACAGATGCAGAAAATGTTGAAAAATACACTCTAACGTTAAAATCTGTGAATCTGTACTGTGTTTTACACTGAGATATACTACAAGGCAATTAAAGAAACCAAGCCATCTCATTGCCGTTAGTGTACTAGGAAGTGCCTTATACAAACATGCAACCACTGAAGCTCCACAGTCTATAACTGTTTACTCTTACTTTCTGATTACTTCTCGAAATGATGATTTATTAACATTACTTAAATAAAAATTAATTTGATACTTGAGATTTGATGAGATATGAAAGTCTTGTTTAAACTCAAAGGATACTGATGTCAAAACTCCCTCCACAATAATAGAATAGAAATTATTTTTAGTACATGTCAGTCACCTAGACATATCAAACTTTGATGAACACTGCAGACCACTTGATTCTATTAAGGGCAGTAGATGATAGGTAAATTTTCAAGAGTACAAAATAGCTTCGTATCTTGAAAACTTCTAAGAGACATTCACCTATATTCACATTTCAATTCAGGTCACAAGTCACTTGAATATACCTGTCTCTTTCAACAATGTGAAATACTAGAATATGTTCACTGAACAAGTGATTTAAGGCCTTCTAAGACTGAAGGAAAAAACCCAACAAAACAAATTAATATACTTCACTTTCTGCACTGTTACTTCATGTTATCTCTGAAAAAGAAAATAATTCCCTTGGATTTATACCACATGGAACTTAGATGCATTGGGCTTTGTTGGTGTGACACACTGCAACACATAGCAGAGAACTAGACACAAAAAATTCTCATGTTATCTAAAGTTAAAGACATTTAGCACTAAATACCAAAAAGGTTTCATGTGCACAACCAGAGAACAAGTTTCTTGAAAAGCCTCCATGCCCCTACAAAAATCAGAACTCCCTACCTGAATATAGAGATTAAGGTGTAACATCAAATGCTAACAAGTATGGCAAACCACACAAAACACATCCTGTCAACCAATTTCCCAGAAATGCCTTCTTTCTCATAATATATTTGACAAGACTAGGCATTTTTTGCAAAACATACACCACTAGAAATGCCTTTTTATGCTTTCTATTTTTTATGTATCTCCAAAAAAAAAACCAGAACAAACTGTGTTAACATTAACAACCACATGATGAAAGAAGATGAATGACTAAAAGAAAAATTATAATTACCATAGAATATCTGGAGCAAAGAGAATTTTCATTCTAAGGATAGCAGTATTTTAACGTAAGAATGATAATCTATATTGTTAGTTAGCAAATAACCTAAAACTGTAAGGCCTTTATACAATTAGAAACACAAATCATGTACTTAAGAGACTTTTGATCTGACTGTATGTGTTAATCAGAGCTAAGATTGGATAGTAACAGTAGTCCGTAGTAAGAACGCCTTTACAGCCACCTCATACAGAATTTATTCACCTTTATTCACCCTCCTAAAGGAAAAAAAAATAATACTTACTGTTTTGTAAACTGCTTCAGTGGGTTTCTCAGACTGAGTGGATACGCTGGTTTGAGGATATTTTTTAACAAACACACCTATTTGAGTACAAAACCCAACATTCTCCATTCCTCTTGGTGGATGTCCCACACCAGTAAATTCCACCGAGTAACCATAGCATCTAGCAGTCTCTAGAGCCCTAAGAAACACAAAACATTCTGGTCATACTAAACATTCATCTTTTAATGTGATAAAGATGTATTCTCTAACAGAAGCAAAACCCTGAGCTTGTGAATGCTTGAGAAGATCTTCTTTAGCAATACTCACATGCCTGAAGATAAGCACTGTCAAAATTTGCTGAATCAGAGCTGCAGTCATACGCCCACCCCAGCCTGACTCATTTAGTATTGGTAATTTAGGCAACCAAACATTACTTATTTCTCAAGTATTTGCATAGAATATGCATATTTGCAGCTACTTACTGTCTCTAAATGCACCGAAAGTAAGCTAAAACTTACCAATTTTAGAGAACTAATTTGTAAAGAAATCTTAAAAGACATACACACCACAAGAGACCAATTGACAGGTAAGAAAAGTGAGGTTTGTTGCAAATGTACAAAGAATGAAGTCTGCCTAATAGAGGTTACAGCAGTATACATGACACCTAAATGAAAACCAATCTGCTAGTACGGCACATTAGCCAGTGAAAAAAAAGTGATGGGGCAGGGAACTAAAATAGCACTACCAACTTGCATCATTCTCCATGAAAAAAATAGTAAGCTAAACTAATATCCCATGTACTTTAAAGAACATTGAAATAATTATTTCACAACACAAAGTTTCTGTTGTTTGGAATTGAAAACCAGAAGTCCTTCAGCAATATCAGTATT
This sequence comes from Micropsitta finschii, assembly GCA_034783455.1. Taxonomy (NCBI): domain Eukaryota; kingdom Metazoa; phylum Chordata; class Aves; order Psittaciformes; family Psittacidae; genus Micropsitta; species Micropsitta finschii. The sequence continues at coordinate 7,200 of JAVHNF010074559.1, forward strand.
TTTAATTCACATGCATCCAGAAGTAGAGCCTAAATTTACTTTAGGTTGTGTAAGTGGTCTCTAAGGTATTCATCTTTAGCTAACAATGCAAGCACATTTTAGGATCATTATTTAGGGGAAAACACATGCCTCAAGCTTTGCGGAACTACATACTCCAAAACCACTCCATGCTTCAAAGTCTATGGCAGAAAAAAAAAAATCCTAACTTAAGGGGGCAAATTTTTCAAGATGGTTTCTAACTAAAACTTATCTACTGAGGTATAGCATCTTTTCTCTGCCATGTGTTTTCTTCACAACAGCCTGACAGCTGAGTAATAATACAGGGTATGTGCCCCGTTCCCTGTTTGTATTTCATCTACAGATATTAGACTAACATACAGCTCATACAATCCTCTGTCCTGTAGAGATGCTCTGCACAGAATCTGTCATTGGGCCAAGATCCACTAAACTACCCTTAAGCTCATTCAACATGCTATGCTAATATGAGTATTTGATCCATCTATTGGCATGCTCTTACAAAAAGATCTGGACTAACAGAGTGCTTTGATGATACCAGCATACATAGTGAACACATTCCTTGGGGTTTTATGAAGCATTTCTATAGCAGGCTATCATTATGTGCAAAGGTTAATTATTAATTACAATTAATGTTTGAAGTGTAAAGTAAGACATATAAAAACTATTAAAAATAGTAACAAGAGTGAAAAACAATAAGAGTTAAAAATATTTTTGCTGATCATTTACACTCAAACCAAGACAACAACCATACTAAAATCCAAGCCCACAGAATATACTTAGCTATTTATAATAGCAAAGAAATGTTTCACCAAATCAGGTGTTAAAGTCCACTGACACCAAACCACATACACAAACCATTTGAGAATGCATAGCTGTTCCTTTTTCACGCTACTGAACACTCAAAGCTGGCTGGCTATGATGTTCAGTAAGCTTACCAGCTTTGAAACTGCAATTGGGTCCATTCAAATTTGTGGTCTGGATTTCTGAATAACTTCACTCCTGGAAGTAAAGGGTTGAACTCAAAATTTGGAGTACTGATAACAACCTTGCTTGGAGCCATGAAACCAAACACCACTTCAGGAAACTTCTTTAGTTCTGGCTCTTCCAGGTGCTCTATTCTGTAAATTATAAATTTATGTATGTGTTTAAGAACACCCTACTACATCTTAATCTTTGTAACAACCAGCCAAAAAACCCTAAACCTACAGCTGTACCTTGGAATTTTAAGCCTAGTACTGCAATATTGGCACTGTGGTTGAATTGCAACTTAGAGGCTTTTGTGTTTGACAATTCCCTCCTGCATTTTGTACTTTTCCCATCAATATCCTTTTCCTGCCGTTAAGCTAGCAAGACATCAGTTTCTTAGCATGCTTAATTAAAGCACAAGTAAAAAGATGACATAATCTGCTACTCTCTTCATTGTAAGGTTTGATCAACTGTTTCTAGTACAGACAAAATTCCAAACCAGGCCATAATGAACTTGGAAAAACATAGTACATTGGCTTAATACTCACAGTTCAATGCACGTTACCAAATCAAAACCAAGCATGCAAGGATCTTTATGGGCAACTGAACCATGATGCAAGGTAATAGTTAGGGGTCTTTCTCGTGGTTGCAAATAATCACCAGGAAGAGGAGACAACCTATGCCTACAAAAGTATTGAAAATACAGTATTACAGAAAGGACCTGGGGGCAAGATAAATTGTGAATGCAACTGAAGCAACTAACCCCCTACACAGATCCCTTGCAAATCTTGAAAAGGTTAACAATTTTATAGGGACTTATAAAAAGTAAACTTTCTAATGCAATTACTTTTTATGACTATCTACAGTGAGACAGAAAGAGCAAAGGAGTTAATCCAGCAATTGTCCTTATATCTACACAAAACTTATCACTGTACTCTCAAGCCATCTGGAAAGATGCTTTAATTTTTAAAGTAGCTCAGCTCTAGACACAGTTTTGGGGGAAATTATTAGGCAATCATATTGACTTATTTTTCCCAAATAAAAACAACTAAAACATACACGCAAATTTCATTCTGAAATACTGCATCACACAAAACACACAAACATGAAATGCAATACCTCGCAGTCCTGGGGTAATGGTTAGACTTGATCATCTTAAAGGTCTTTTCTAACATGCTTATTCTACAATTCCATGGTACTCAAATAACATGTAAATTTGTCAAGTACCTTCACAAATACTGTATTTCCCAGGCATACACAACACACCTTAAGGGCCACTCCATTACTTGGATCTTGGCCACGTAAAGTGATATTAAGCACATCTACAGCCAGGTGCACGGACACAGGGGCAACATAGCTAAAACCAATAGACATCTCTTCATTTGCCAAGCTGGTATTTCCACATTAACCCTTATTCTGAATTTCTTTACAAGAAAAAACATACCATGCCTCTAGGTCAAGCCAAATACAAACCTTAAATTGACAAAAGGGAGCTTACATTTTCTTTTTCATTACGCTTCCACAGATATCTACCCCAGCTAACACTTCAATGCAACTGCAGAATTTCAGCCTACTAAGAAGTGTGCAGTCAGCACATCCTAAGTCTGCCACCTGTAAAGTAGATATTAAACAACATGTCAATACTGTGCATTTCCAAATAATTTCACTTTTCATAACAAATTTCACCTTTATATCAAAATTACTTTTTAACGATAATGAAACACTTTAAAAACAACCAAAAGTTACAGTTGCAAGCAGGACAGATGTGGATTTGCAATTTCTTTGAAGACCTTACAAGACACTTTAAATGCATTAACTTTACATTTTTACAGCTATAAACAAGTACAGGCAGAACATTCCACTGACTCTGAAGAATATCCTCCACATGAGTAATGATAAGGTATTGTTTTAAGTATGAAAGCTGTGGCAAGTTGTACGTTTATCACTGCTTTTCACTGGACTGCTCTCCATCCGAACCACTGTGAACACAAACCAAACCCCACTGTTCTTTCTCAGTCCAAAGTCAAGGTTGGAGGGCTCAACTCTCAATGCTTAAGTCATGAGTTGTTTCTATTCAGCCTACCTGTAACCCTGTAGGTAAACAGGAAGTTTACACACAACATTTTAGACCCCAAGCCAGAAAATTCAAACACTTAAACACAAATGCAACACTCCTGATTGCTATATCCAAAAGCAGGTCTCAGTGCCATGACCTCTACGAGTACATAAATGCACTGCTACAGCATTTGTCATGAATTGCTTGCATGCTCCCTAAAACATTAACCCCTTTTTCAGACCTAAACCTGAAAACAGAGGTATTCTGCAACTTGCATTTTCAGAGTTACACATTAGAAAGGAGCAGACAATACACAACATCATTTATATAGTTTAACTTATTTAAATTCTCAAAATGAGTATCACAACAAAAGCCATGCGGGGCATGAGGATTATAACCTAAATACCTTATGACCTAATGTCATTTTTTTCTGCCTTTAATTTCTAGCATAAAAAGATAAAACATACCAACCTTCTTAGGCTTGTATTTTTCCACTAAATCTTTAACAAACTGGTAGCGTTGTCTGTACAAAGGAGGGATAAATTTAGTAAATCTTGTAAATTTTTCTTCCTTGATGTTCTTATCCATGTTTTCCTAATACTGGAATAGAAAGGTAACACCTTATCTTTCAGATTACTTTACAACATACAAAATTACAGTTTGCTTGTTTTAGCAGTCAATTCACAATTAAGCAGAAATAGACCTGACACCTGTTCTATTCAGAGAAAGTAAAAAACATAGCATTTAGCAAGACTAGGCACTAGCTGCTCCCTCCCCATACAATTCAAATAACCTCTTAATAAACCACTATATATATGCAATCATTAAATGACATTACATAATTTACCATTCTCCATCCAGCATACCTACATAGTTTTTACACAACTACAGCTTATTTCACCTTCCTTAGCTCTCCTTGCAGGAGAATAAAAGTTGGTAATTTATCACTGAGGTGCCTGCTTTCTTGCCTCTCATCTATTACTTTATCTTACAACTTAAATAACTTACTATCTAGAATTGTGTATATACAGCTCTATACAATTTCTACAACACAACAACGAATGGAATAACTGATTGACTACTATATAGTGCAAAAAGAAATGCTCTGCTGGGCCTCAGCTTTAAATTCACTATGAGCTAAACCTTTGTGCCTGTATTCTAGAAGTAAACTAAGATAACCGAACACGGCATTACAGTCACAGCCATTAATGTAATTCAAATTCTCCCACTTTTCATAAAAAGCTACACTTCCGCGCACATTAATACTTAACAAGAAATATCCCCACTAACTTAAAAATAAGGCCCTAATGAACGACGACTGAGCTCCCACGGGAACCGCAGTAAGTAAAACACCTCAGGCACAGAGCTCCGCAGCGCCGGCAGCTGCAGCCTCAGCTCCCGACCGGCTCTAACGGGCGCCAGGCTCACCCAACCAAAGCATCTAAACCGACCCTGTAGACAACCTCAA